>JAULJZ010194043.1:0-20557 GCA_032270985.1 Heliamphora pulchella | reverse complement strand
ATTGAGTGATTGGGTGCTTTGTACCCTCGGGCTCAGGTCCCATAAATTAAGCAGTAGGTGCTCTGTACCTTCGGGTTGAATCCCATAAATTAAGTGGTTGGTGGGTGCTCTAGACCCTCGGGTTTGACATGTCAATTGAGCAGTTACGTTATCGTGACTCCGTATAGAACTTGTCATTACCAAGCTTGTGGGCCTAGGGTAAGGGACGAGAGTCTATAGTTGTTGCCTGCGTCTTGAGTTGACAGAGTCGGTACATAGGATAACATTGATCTTTCTCCTCGGTTGTGTGGCCTGAGTCGAGCTTACTGCTTATTTGCAGCTTTCCTTTAACTGTGGTATGATATCTGTTAGGATGATATGCATAGTTTTAAGGATGAAAAATGTGAGGTTTTATGAGATAAAACCTTTTTGAGACTCGTGACAGTCTGACAGAAAACTTGTGATTTTGGAAGGAAAACCTTTTTGGCTCCTGTGGTTGAGCCCGTATGCTTATGATTGGATAGCCTGCTTTATAGTTTTACTGTTTGTTTTCTATTGGGCTTCGGCTCATGGTGTGAGATTTTGCTGTAAAACCTTTTTCAGGTAAGCGTGGTCCTATAGGTTGACCCGGTGGTGCTCGCAGGTGGCTGATGACAGGACTTCTGTTTTGTCTTAATAGGTAGCTTATACCTATTGTATATGTTTCATGTTTATTTATAACATGTTGTAAATCGTATACTATTCTTATGGATGTATGCATGTTTTAATGCTTTCAAGAGAACGTTAGGTTGGCTGTTGTTTTTCGTAGTTTCTTACTACGTTTTTCGTTGTTAGGATCAACGGTTTGTAAATGGGATTTTCAAATGATTTTTGCTTCACATAAACCTTTGTGCTTTAAGGTAGACTTTAGAACGGCCTAAGCTTCTTTGAAAATAAATGAATTTCTTATCCAAAACTTGTACTTTGTTTTTAAAGACTTAGCTTGTGGGGCTGAAACTATAATCTTTGGCTATTCTTTTAAATCAATAAACCCTTAGTAGTACATTTTTACAAAGGTTTTGGCCTTGTTTGGTCTTCTGGCTTTAAATCCCATTTGTTTGGGCAGTTTGGTGATTGTTCGGTGGCTTTTTGCGTGACCCAGAGTTTGGGGTGTGACACCGACACTCTGTCGCACGATGCCCTGGCCGCTGACTTCTATGACAAACAATCTCCCTCTGATCTGACCATCCTGTTGAGGCTACGGGATGTGTAGATGTAGAAGACTGTGGCTGATAAGACCCCACCAGATAAGAACTCGGACCAGATGTTCGCTGACGCTTGTCCCTGCGTCCCTGGGACTGTGCACGTCCCCCGTTCTGCTATCACCAACTATCTCTATCTCGGCGCGTC
This sequence comes from Heliamphora pulchella, assembly GCA_032270985.1. NCBI lineage: Eukaryota > Viridiplantae > Streptophyta > Magnoliopsida > Ericales > Sarraceniaceae > Heliamphora > Heliamphora pulchella. The sequence continues at coordinate 19,189 of JAULJZ010194043.1, read as the reverse complement.
TCATTCAAAGTATCCTCCACCTTCATGGCGGTCTCCACAAACTCTGTAAAAACCTGCAGCCTTAGTGCTGCCACTCTATCTCGAATAGCGGGCCTCAAACCCTTCTCGAACCGCTTCACACGAAACTCATTAGTAGGCACGATCTCCTGTGCAAATCTAGATAGGGTAGTAAACTCAGCCTTATACTCCACAACAGTCATCGTCCCCTGAGTCAGGAAGAGGAAATCCTCTCTGTAGCGATCCCTCAATGTCGTCAGAAAGTATTTCTTTAGAAATACCTTCGTGAATGCCTCCCAAGTGCCCCCAACTGTAGTCCTGGCGAACTTCCACCACATATGACCACTCTCTCTCAGCTGGAAGGCAGCAAATGAAACCCGAAGATCATCCTCCTCTATCTGTAGAGTATCAAGGATCCTGGTAACCAACTCCAGTCACTCAGTGGCCACCGTGGGGTTGGGATCCCCAGAAAAGGTAGGAGGGTCCAGACGGCAAAACTCACGCATCGCGACCGTCTCCTTCGGCTTAGGTATGGTCTCTCTCCCCTAGAGACCTTAGCCAGTTGCCGGATGGAACCGACCATCTCACGCAATAGATCTTCGTCAGCAGGTCCTTGGGGTGCATTAGCATCCCTAATATCTGGGACTAGAATGTCCCTTCGGCTAGAACCACGGCCTCGGCCTCGACCTCGGCCTCGTCCTCCCCGCGTGGACATAACTCCGTACGAAAGCAACATAACAGGATAAGCATCCATTCAACATGTATCGCTAACGTAACAGACAGATAAGTATCTAACACATAGCCACTTAATATCATGTCATCACATCTCACATACTGAGGAGAACCAACAAGAAAGACTCATCACTCTGAATAACCTACTCAGATTCCTTTCTAGAAATCACGTCCACGGAACGCGTCTCTAACATGGCTCCCAAGTATGTGAATCCAAATGCCCGAAAGCTATACTAATCAATCCCAAGGCCCAACCTCCATACACACGTATACACCACAAGCTATCATGCTACGTTAGGAAAACGCTGTAACACATGCAATCAAGCACACAGACATCCTCACAAGGTGATGCACCCTCTTTCCCATGGCTCATAGGAATTTGAACCTAAAACTTTGATACCAAGTTGTCATGCCCCAATATCAGGGTCATGCAAAAGCCCACCCAAAAGACGATTTGAGAAAAATAAGGTTTGCAGTTGGAAAGCCCTCAACTGAAAAAGATATATTATTTGGATAAAAATCTCCACAGTTCAACTCTCATAAACGAAAAACATGCATCTCATACATGAATAAGAATATCGCCCAAAGGCGTACAAAACCAGCAATTACAGGCGTTACATGTAAAAGTACATGTACAAACAAAAGGGAAAACTACAGTACGTCTTCCATTACCTCTGCAACTCGGTCAACTCCTCATACTCACCTAAAGAAGGGTTTTACAACAAAATTTCACACCGTGAGCTGAAGTCCAATCGAACATAGATAATAAAACTGTAAAGCAAGCTATGTAATTACACACACAGGTTCAACCACAGGAGCTAAAAAGGTTTTTCTTCCAAAACTATATGTTTTCCATCAGACTACCACGAGTTTCAAAAAGGTTTTATCTCATAAAACCCCACGTTTTCCATCCTTCAAACTATGCATATCATCCTAATTGATATCATGCCACAGTTAAGAAAAAGTTGTAAATAAACAGTATGCTCCACTCGGGTCACACAGTTGAGGAGAAAAGATATAAATGAAATTATATGTACCGACTCTGCCGTACAGACAAAGGTAACAACTATAGACTCCTGCCCATTACCCTAGTCCTGAACCACTTAAGGCCTGCTAGGTTATGACAAGTTCTATACGGAGTTACAACAACAACGCCATTCACAGAGGCAACCGACTTCTTTACAGATTTCCATGACCGATGGAAAAGCACCCAAACCACGCACTTGTTTCTTTAAGGTTTTCCACGACCGATGGACGAAACATAACCAAACCACGTTTATGGGGATTAACTCGAGGGACCGTAGCGAACTCATTCTGTGCACGTTTTTGGACTTACACCAAGGAGCAATAGAAGCCCAACTCAAAACCACACACTGTCACAGTACATCTATGGAAACATTTAAAAAACCACTGTAACTCAACTACGAAACTCATAAAACAGTTATACACCACATATATAGAAAGAGATCCAATCCATTAAAATGGAGATCTAAAGCTATTTTCAACAAAATGTTTAAAAGTTAAGACTCAACCTCGCGGATTTGCTTCAAACCTCCAAAGAGACGTTTTTCACCAATTTCACAAAACACCTCATTTTCAAATCTCCTTTTAAAAACTACGGATACCACGTATCCGAAACATGTATACAACCAATAAAAGGCGTAAAAAATCCACTTTTACCCAAAACCAAGGTTTACACATGAAAATCACATTTGATGTATTTTTTTACCCAGTGAAAACGTGTATAATCACACATATCACCCTTATACAGTACTAGGGTCTAGAATCCCACCTCGGAGAGTCAAGAACTCGACGTCTCAAAATTGAACGGCGTTAGAACGAGAATTTGACAGGATGGATGTGAAGCCCTCAGCCTCGATAGCAAGGATTCACAAAGGATGGAACACAAAATCAAGCCCCGGGCCCTCAAAACTAGAGAGAAGGCAGAGAAAAGGGGTTTCTTAACTGTTAAGAAAGGTTTTTGTCTCAAAATCTCCGCCACTGGTCTATTTATAGAAAACAAAAAATTGCACTGTTCAGTCGACCGAACCATCAAGTTTAGTCGACCGAAGCCAAAAATCTCAGTTCAGTCGACTGAACCACACCCTTCAGTCGACTGAACTCAAGACCTGAAATGTACTGGAATCTGTTGTGGTTTCTCAGCCCAAAAACTAACCCAACCAACCTAAACAAGGTCCGAAAAAGCGTAAAACACATCTATACATGCTATTCTACAACTTAAAAGCATAAACTATGCATCGATGCTATTCATATACAGAAACAAACACGTCGAATATACAAATAACCCAAAATTCAAAGGGTCAGGGTTTCACCGGTGAAGCCATTTTTAATTATCCAAAAAGTTCACTACAAATTTTGTAATTCCATTCTTTATATACTACCTCTTTATTTAACAAAAAGCTAAAATGGTAAAAAGCACTCAAACCCTATGTCAAACACATTTTCTCTCTTCCTACATTCTTCGAGCAAATAATTTTCACATTCTCTCTCAAGCCCCACGTCAAACACATTCTCTCTCTCTTCTCACATTCTCCTAGCAAATAACTTTCACATTCTCTCTCTCTCTCTTCATTTACTGACCCACGTTCTCTCAACAAATAACTTTCACATTCTTTTTATTGAAAAAGAATCTCCACTTTTACGTTCCTCGAAGCCTGCAATTGTAGTCTCTCTAATTGAGAAAAAAAAAAGAATTCATGCTAAAAGAAAGTTGGTGTTGTATTCTCCAGTTGAGGTTTTTTTTTTCCCTCTCTCTTGATGTTTTCATATATTTTGAATTTTATTTTCTTCTAGGATTGAATTCTATTTTTTATAGGAAAAAAAGAATTCATGATAAAAGAAACTTGGTGTTGCATGCCTCAATTGAGGCTTGTTTTTTTCTCTTCTTTCTTGATGTTTTCATATATATTGAATTTCATATATTTTGAATTCCATTTTCTTCTGGGATTGAATGCTAATTTTTTTTATGTTTGCAGCAGCTGCTTCTAGAGATATAAATAAGTAGAGGAACCAATGCTATTGAGAAGATGATTGCGACAGAGGCCGAGTGAACAACAAACCAAGGTTTTCCGCACTGCGTTGCTTTTTTGGTTAAATTCCTCTTTTATTTTTTTTTTCGGTTTACATTTTCATGTCTGGGTTATTTTACTGGGATGCTCTTCTTGGTTTAATTCCCTCTTTTTTTTTTGATTTTATATTTTTATGTCTGGATTGTTTTTCTTTGTTTAATTCTTTTTTTTTTATATTTTTATTTCATGATTTTTCTATGAATTTTGTATTATATATAAAATTCTATTTTATTATAAAGTTTGTATTTAAAAAAATCTATTTTATTATAAATTTTGTATTATAAAAATTCTGTTCTACACGTTCAAAATTCTAGAGTCTGAAGGTATCAACTAAAAACTTGGGTATAAATATTATATGTGACTATGCGTTTTTTATTTCCTTCATTAAACTGAAATTTTTTATTGTTGGTGCAATATTTTAATCATATCAATTTTTTGTTGTATATTATTTCTAACATTTAAAACTGACATCTTCTACATATGATTTATTTAACGAGTAATAATTACAAATAATTAAATTTTATCATATCGTTACCCACGCATCATGTGGCTTGGGCTCTAGTAAGTTTATAGGATAACGGTATTCGTTATATATTGAAGTGCTGGTAATAAAAATATTGGTGTTGGTTGATGGTAAAATATGCATATAGTACCTATATATATGTATTCCTCTCTCTCTCTCTATATATATGTATTCCTCTCTCTCTCTCTCTCTCTCTCTCTCTCTCTCTCCATCTATATATATATAGATGTTTATATGAATGTTCAAGCAACATGTGTGAAGTTTGAAAATTAGATATTGTGCATCGATTTAATATAAGGATAATTAGTCATAAGTTTAATTCTTTGTCTTTGTAGTACATTTGATCCACATTATTTTTTTTTAATTTCTTAAATCTATTATTTTAAAAGTTTTAATGTCTAAGAGCTTCTAATTTAATGTTTGACAATTTTATAAACAAAATCATCCTTACTAATCAACACACCTGCGCGGCTTTTTGGATTTGGCATTAACCGGATCGACAAGCTTTATTCACGAGCTATTTCTTAGTGGTCAGATTCGATCGATGAAGCTCTTGGCGCACTTCCTGCGGCCGCAAGTGCTCGTGCAGTTGTTAGATCTGAAAGAAACTTGATATAGCGCAATCAACCACACGAACAAATAAACACAATCACACAAGGTACCATATTTTTAACGTAAAAAATCCTAACTTGGGTCAAAATCACGGACTAATCCAAGCTTGTCTAGGTAAAATCAAGCATTATGAATAAATTTTGGTTACAAGAGATCTTATAAAACTACCGTTTGAATCCACAACCTATGAATGTAAGCCCACTCTTACTGAATCTAGGTACAGCAAATTAAGGGTGCACAAGAGATCTGAGAAATCTAAAAATCAAACCAATCCGACTTTTATGGATTGGGTTGGTTCGATTTTTACAAGTAATTAGTTTGGTCATGAATCCAAAAAAAGGTAAATCAATAATATTAATTCAGTTCTTGGGTTAGTTTCGGAGTAACCCATATTAACTCGAGAATCGAACTGTCACGCCCTAAAAGCCAGATCACGTGAACCACCGAAGAAAAACTTATTTTGTGATACCAAGATCCACAAAAATCACTCGAGCCGAAATGGGTCAAAGAACCTAACCCAAAAACGAATTTAAAACCCTTGAAAAACACACTTCCGATGATTTATTTTAAGTAAAAGAATAACTCAAGAGAATAAGATCAAGGTCTCAAGAGTCAAGCTTTAAAAACTAATCAATCAAATTTTTTTAAAATTTTCTCAGACCAATCGATCAGTCAAAGGAACGATCAAGCGGTCCTTAGCAGTACACTGCTTTTCTTCATGCCTGCAAACAACCGAAGCATACATAAGACCGCTCGATAGACTGATCGATCAGTCTAGCGAGCGGTCTAGCTCTTGACTACTTTTCAAAGCTAAACCTTTGAAAACCAACACTTAGCACATTTTCCATTCTTTTGAAAACCTTCAAGGCAAAATAAGGCAATCTAAAACATGACCAAAACTTGATTTAAAACCTCCCTCGAGGTGCAAGAGTTGATAAAAATGTGAAATCAACCGAAAACTATTTATATAACATTGGAAACAACCGACCAAGAACCGTTTCAAATGACAATGAAACGAATACAACCAACCTAAAATTTCTCTCATTCTCTTACAAAACGTATTATAACGTATTACAAAATATATACTTTCATGTACAAAACGTATTATAACGATTACATGATCCAAAATAACCAAAATGAGAAAACTACAAGTTTTCTAATCAGTCACCACCCTCCGAACATCACCACATCAAGCCAAATGATCTGGATCACCTGAAATTATTTGAATCCAACAATGTGAGCTGAAGCCCAATAGGAATCGACTTTCATGAATTAAAAAGCGTAACATGCAATTACCAGTTATATGAACAACTCAATCACACAAGTTTTTAAAATGATTTTCCCTAAAAATTATGATTGTTCTCATAACTTAACGACATCTCATAACTTGAGAAAAATAACACTAAAGTCAATTTAGTTTTCCAACAAGGTTTTCAAATTCAAAAATGTTAAGAGAACCACAATGATTTACACGTACCGACTTCATCGCACTGAGGATAATGGTAACAACTATAGACTCTCATCTATTGACTTAGGTTCGGGGCATCCAATGGCCCGTTAAGCAATGACGAGTTCTATACCTTGCCACAACAACTAACGTCTCTCAGTGGGGTAACCACTTCATTTATAGGGATTAACCATAGGAGTGAAACACCTATTTGTGCAAATTTTTAAACTTTCACTATAGAGCAATTGAGACCCACATTCACCACATTGTTGTGGTACATTCACATAATCATTAAAAGCACACAGTTTAACCATTAATTCGATTAAAGGCACACAGCTAAACCATCTGAAAATCATGGAGGAAAACTAACGTTTTTGCACAAAGCTATCCGTAATTTAACCAAATCATTTAAAACTCATGCTCAACCCCAAAGGTTAGTTCCAAATGCTAAAATCCATGTTTTTGCAATATTCACATGATTTTCTCCGATTTTGAAAACACTTATATGTGAAAACTATATCCACATGCATCCACCAACTTTTTAATAAACCTTACAAAGGGAAAACATGCTTTTTATCCAATCAAACAAGGTTTAGATACAAAATTCAACATTTCTAGCATTCAAACATGGTAAAAATACATATAATCATATATAACACCCTTTTAAACCAAGATAGTCTAGAATTCTACCGTATGGAGTTAAAAACTCAACTTTAACCACCGGTAAAAACCAAAGTCGCTGAAACGAGATTCTGTTCGGATGGATGCGAAGCCCTTGGCGTGTATAACACCGTTCCACTCTTGCAACGCCAAAAATTACACTCAGAGCAAGGAAAAATCTGGAGAGAAGTCTAGGGTTTTGAGTGTTCTTCCAAGAAGACAAAGAGAGAAGCTTGTGATGGGAGCTTTAGACCAAAAATCAATGTTTTGGTTTGTCATGCGCATATCTAACCTCGATAGACCGATCGATCGGTCTAAGGATCGATCGAGCGGTCTTGCTCAAAAAATTTCAACTTTCACACCACAAAGCCCAAACGATCCGGAATTGATACTATCATGCATTTTTAAGCAACCACATGCATACATCACATAGAAATAAATCATGCCAGAACAACCATATGTAATTTATAATATTTTGAGAAAATATACATTACAAAATTAAAAGGAATCAGGCCTCACACGAACCCTATAAACCCGATTAATATATATATATATATATATATATATGTATGTATGTATGTATGTATGTGTGTGTGTGTGAAATAAAAAATATTAACTATTAGATTACATGTATAATTTGTGAGATTCATGTTTAAAACATTAAAAGCTTTTCAACTTTACAAATTAAAAAAAAATTCATTAGATTAGATAATTGCTATTAATTGTTATTTATTTGTCATATGTAAATTTTTTATTAGATTTGTCATTTATTTCACTAAGTAGATTGTAAAATAATTATTCGAAACTTTTATTTTATACTTTTATTATTCCGTATGTGTTTGCTTTTTTTTTTTGTTATTTATTTTAAACTTTTAAAACTTTTACATAGTAATTTTTTTTCATACGTGCAAAATAATTTTTAAAATTCATGGAACTGTAGTTCCAAATCGAACCAATTCAATTTTTATTGGATTGGTTTGACTTGGTTCTATTAATGATTGGGTTGGTTCTAGGTCCAAAAATTTGGAACCGATCAAAATTGGTTCGATTATAAATTTAGTACGAAAAAAAATCAAACTGAACCATGTGCACCCTACACCAAATCGTACTTAAATGCCATCGAAATCCACTAAGGACTTCAACTATTGAGAATCTACCCAAGAGACGTCATGAACAATTAATAAGGTAAGACAAGAGGAGCCTTGATGATTTTCAAAGAAACTTTATTGATTTATGATCATTTAAAGTATTATCAAGCAATCAAAACCTCTTTTTAAATCCCCAAGAAAGGTTTTTCTTCAATTATGTAGTGCATGGAAGGAGATTAACTCAAAAGATTACAAGTGTAAATACCCTAATAGCAATTTAAAGCAGTCTTGAGAAATAGACACCCGATCGATCGGTTTAGCCACCGATCATTCCATGATCGATCCATACCAATCTGTCTATCTATCCGTCTTTCGATGCTTTTAGTAATTGTGCAAATCGATTAATTGGTCTGGCCACCAATCGATCGATGATCAATCTCTATTAATCCACATAAATCTATCTATAAAATCATTAGGCAAATCTTACAGTATAAGCATCCAAATTCTAAACCACTTCACACCTTCCATCCATGACTTAGAATATTTAACCAAGAAAGCTTTTTACATAGAATGAAATGTGACAAAAGATTAATGAGTGTTTTTCAAATAGATTGCCAAACTAAACTAGGATCTAAAACCTAACAATCTCATCTTTGACAATTCCATGACAAAACACTCTTGAATCTAAGCCAATCAGACCATAAGACCACTAAAATTGAGTTATATACTTGAAACTTGTAAAACCAACACCAAACAAATGCCACATGAAAAAGCATATGAGGTATGAAAATACTAAAGCTAAAACAAGAAATTTCCCCCTTAGCTAGATGTCTTTCCCCCTTAGCAACACCTACATGCTCTCCCCTTTTTTGCCATGAATTAATAAACTCAACCAAAACTAAACTAAAAAAAAAAAAAGAAGAGAGACGAAAAACACAAAAAGAGTATGATTTTATTTTCTATAAAAAAAAACCAAGAAAGAACTAAAACAATCAAACAGAATCATCTTGACTTAAAAACTCCAACAATTTCATGCATAGTCTCATATCTTGCAAAGAAGAAATTCATGCGATCCATGTGAGTCAAAATATATAAAAGAGAGAAAGTACTCTACACATTCAAGATATTGAATTCTATGAATTCCTCAAAGTTGAGGTGTATGTGCGTAATGATATATATCAACTCCAAAATCAACCCTATATAAGATAGATGTGGTTGAACCACATTCACATAAGAATTTGAAATTTCATAGAAGTCAAACCGGCTACACACCTCATGTATATTTGTTGATGCAATATAAAGCTCTCCCGCACAAATTACCTTTTTTTTTTGCTTTCACACGAATTTCATTGATAGCTTTCACACTAATTGCAAAAAGTAAGACAAACGTGTATAGGTAGCCCTTTTCTCAAGCCTTATATAGAATCTAACATTAGGAAAGTACTTAACATCAACATACCAACATCAACATGAGAGTACTAATTGAAGGTTAATATATGAAAACTCAATAACTTTTATCTGAGAAAGGTCCATAGAAGAAATTTCAACTCAAGTCTGAGAACCTTTTCATTTATGCAACTAGGAAAGTGCATAAACTTTAGAGAGAAAACATGTCGTGTCATGCCCCAAAATCCATGACATCGACATCAAAGAATGAAGAGTTCATGCATAAAATCAAAGGGGCGAAGAGTGGATGAAAAAAGTCCAATGGTGATAAAAATAACGTTTCCAAGGAAGGTTTGGCCAAAACATGCAAAAAACTTGTGACAAAAACTAACACATCTTCAATATTTTAATCAAAACTTTTTCTATAAAAGAATTTAGATATGAGAGTAGAATCATTGGAAAAGAGACTTTCGCGACTTTAATTTGAGTACAAGAATGACTCAACTCAGAGTTTGGATGAAGAATATACACTGATTTAAAAAAGAATAATTTTTGAACCATGCCCAAGTGAGTTCGCTCGAGCGAACTATAGACCGCTCGAGCGGTCCCGTGGTAGACCCAAATTTTGCCCTTTTTGGTGATAGACCGCTCAAGTGGTTTGTCGAGCCGTCTAGCACCATTTTGCTTATTTTTGTGATTTTTTTCACTTGTTTTGACATCCAACGCCCATTTTTGTGCAAAAAGAAGATTTTAAAAATTTAGAATTACATTATATAAACCCAATATGGAGTCCAAGAAACCTCTCCTCTAGGGGTACAACACTAATATACATCCAAGAACATGAGAATTCATAAAAAATTCACATCCAAAAGCCTCGTGCGAGGACCATGTAACATTCACACTCATCTAAAACAGAAGAATATTATTGCCTTATGGCCTTACAACCCAAGAGTTCGTGGTATCCAATAGTTCAAAATACAAATACATGTTCCAACTAATTCACAAAATATATAAAAGCAAATTCTTTCTAATACAACCAAAATAAACTCAAAACATGCTTAATTCTTCAAAGCCATATTCTCACCACCGATACTTGTAAAAGATTTGATTTAAACAACATGAGGCAGGGCTCAATAGGATTTTAAAAAAAGCAACATTGATAATGTTCGATATGCAACAAGCAATACTATATCAACACACCCCAACTCATGTGATCCAATTCTTTCATAATTTAACAGCAACTATGCCTTTAACTTAATCAATATTATTTTAGAAAATAATTAATTACCACACAATAGCATCCTTTACGGTCGCACTAAAGAATTAACTTCATAAAAACATAAATTATAATTCATTCCATTAAAGAATTATAATTGCACTCCTAACCTTATTATTAAAATCGAAATATTTGAGTTTATATTATTAAATGCTTATTTATTCCCCCTGCGGGTGTTTTGGTTTTGTGGGATGTACCGAATATCTATTGTTTTTAGAAAAATATTCTTGTCTTTTCAAAATAAGAAAATCCAAGATATCCGATGTAACGCTTCGAGTCCGTTTTAATATAATCTGAATATATTTTGAAAACCAACCCAAAATAAAAACCTTCGCTGAACAATTAAATTCTCATACATATCCAAATTCAAATAAATATTTATGATTCTCCAAGGGTTTATTTACAATCACAATATCATTATATTCATCCGCTCAAATTTACATACAAACATGGTACAAATACAAAGAGATATAAAATTATTTTTCTAACTTCTAGCTTTTCCCATAATGCAATCTTGGCCCTGGTATCGCTCCTAGTCCTTGAAACCTGAAATGATTTTTGTAAGCGTACGTGAGCCGAAGCTCGTAGGATAAGATTAACTCAAATGTGATGCATGATTTGTGAGGTGTGATGGGTGCATACAAGAGTTTGATCAAAATCTTATCATTTGTTCTAAGATAACTTCACAATGCATAACCGAGTTTTGTATAAGAGAATTACTGTTCCATATTTCTTAATTTCCATGAGATTAACCATTTCACCATTTTTAATTTGTCCAACACATTTTCCATTCACCATAAACCCAACACACCTTACCCTTTTCAATTATCTCAATACCAATCACCTTTCTATTATATTTCCAAGTTAAGGTTTTACCAACCCAATAAGTTATAACACACTCCTACACACACTAAGTTGACATTTCTTGTATTTCACCAACTTGTGGTTAACAAACATAGGTTCCGACGCCGGATGAGCGTATAAACCCACGTAACGTTACAACCAACCCGGCCACACAGACCCCATGGAGTATCGAGACGTTCTATACCCCGACACGACTAACGTCTCTTCTCGATTTACCAATCGGTGGGCAGAGAACCCAATAACGTCCTTTTCTAGTTCACTAGCCGGTGGGCAGAGAACCCAATCTGCGCAGTTTTTCGATCTTTCATCGTAGAGCAACTCGTGCCCAACCTTAAACGATACCTTGGATCCCAAATTGGCCCTTTTTGATATTTTAAATCACAATACACACGCGCGAGTCCAACCCCAAGAGTTCCTCTCGCCAAACCCTTATCACACACACACACACACGTTTTTCGATTTTATATTAAAAACCCCAAATTTAACGCCCGGCATAGTCATATGCCGCACTAACTCGTGGAATGTAAATACAATAGATTATCATAACTCTCAAACTTCTTTCATCATCTTACACATCCTGGAATTTATAGATTTTATCTAAAGTTCTCAATCCATATATTCGTTATCAACTACCTAGAATGTCAACGCATAATTAACTCAAATATGATCATGCTATTTGAATAAAATGGAATGCACCCATTATAGGTAGATATGTATATGTTCAAAATTTAGGTTTCTCTTCAGAAAACATAGTAATGCTAGAAGATGATTATATCATATCACCATATTTAGATACCCATTCTTGTCCTTAAAAACCTTGGTTGTATGTTAAAAATCCACTTGTTCGCAAAACCCAACCAATCGGTGCAACACATGCATCTCAACCTAGGTATATTGAAATAGGTAACTCATAGCTCAAGGACAAGAATTTTGATGAAAAGGGTCCAATATTAATGAAAATAACTATTTTCAAGACATTCGGCCAAAAACGGTTAAGAGATTTTGACATACTCTTACTATTTTAATCATAACTTTTTCTAAAAAATGAGTTTTCTTGTGAGAGTAGTCTTCTTGGAAAGAGGACTTCCGGGACTTCGATTTGAGTACAAAAATGACCCCATTCAGAGTCTGGACAAGGGAGATATGATCAAAACAAGTTGACCCTATACAGTGATTCCGCCCGAGCATTCGACGGGCGCTCGAGCGCCCAACTCTCTGCCAGTTGGTCGCTCGAGCGGACGGGACTCCTCTCAAGCGCGCTGGTGTCCGAGACAAACTTAGATTTGTTCCTGTTTTGAGTTTCTAGCCGCTATACCCTTAAACCTTCATCAAACATGTCTCAAATCTCAATTTCAACTCCAAAACATTAGATTCAAGCCTCATAAACCCTTTTTATACAACAAATTTGAACAAATCATGGTTAATATTTTATTAAAAACTCAACTTTTTATGAGAACCCAACCCAACTCAACCATTACTCTATCAACCCTTCAAATCATGCATGAAATCTATTATACTTTTACTTATATAGCAAATTATCAACTCAAATCAACACAAACATATGAGAGAATCTAGATCCTACCTCGGATTTGCTAAAAAGCTTGAATCTCCTCCAATTTCTCCCTCCTAGGGTTTGGTTGTAGATGTTGTTGCTTCTTTGATGCTCCATCCTCCATCTTCTTGCTCCAAAGCTTGATTTCTACCCTTACTTGCTCCGAATCTAGCTTCAAATCTTCAATTTTGAAAGGTAGGAGGCTAGGGTTTCATGTGAATTTGGGTCTCTCTCTCTCTCTCTCTCTCTCTATCTCTAGAATGGAAGAAGAGAAGATGAAAGGAGAAAATGAGAAGGGCTCATGTGGGCAAGGAGGGGTGTGGACATGTATATATACCAAAACCCAAAAAAAATATCTCCATCATTTGAGAATACTCCAAACATATCCCGATAGTCTGCTCGAGCGAACCCCCACCGCTTGTGCGGTGACCCCAGAAGCAGAATTCCACGAAATTCTTTAAAATTCAATTCAAATTCCCAACTTTGCTCCCATTTTAATACTTGAATATTTCCATTATCACACCTATATCAATATCATCCATCACCATGTATCTTAATCTCACTTTTACATATCTTAATTCAATCGTTAATTAAGCAAAAATTTTATGGTACCCACGCCCAAATTTAATTTCTTTCCTTCTCTTACCGAAAATATAAAAGAATAAAAAAAAATACGTAGCGAGTCGTTACAATCTCCCCCCTTTTAGGAATTTCGTCCTTGAAATTCGTCTCATATCACACCAAGGTTTCCTTTAATCTCAATGTCAAATCTTACCCAAAATCAATGCTCGAACTGGAGTCAACCACTCCTTCATTGATCACCATCTCACGTCACATACACGTTCCCGAAGGCTAAACCTTTTTAGCCATAGCATTGTGCATCACAGGTCTCACTACTGCTAGGATCCTCTCGACTTCGTCGTATTATGGTCTAACTCACTGCTATACTCCAAAGCATACCGAGGACTACTTCTCCAACCCAAACACATGTCGTCAAACTCGGACATTGTTCATAAGGGTTACACGTGTTACCCCAAAAATCACCCATGCCCTTACGGCCAACCAACTACCACAAACTTAAAACCATATCACTACTTGTACGACATTATTTGAGTCCTTCAGCCATCAATACTAATGCAGCTACCTAAACTTCGTGAGTCACTAGGGTTATGCACACCTCATAAATTAAATGCTTTACCGGTAATCACTTACTTATACAGACTGAAACTATATACATTCGCATCGTCCCTTCAAATGGTTGATCCAATCTTCGCACTTTAAGAATTCAGTATAATCCAAAGCTTCCAAACATAACACAATTCCAGACTTACAAGAGCCTATCAAACCCACCACGTGAATATTTCAGCGGCAAGGTTCCAATAAGATTCCCATTCTACCAAGAACCAGAGATGCAATCATCAACCCAGAACAAGCTACACGCCACGGCTAACGATTCTCGGTTAAGTAGTACGAAAAGATTCTATGCCTTGACACGAATTTTCTCGTCAACAGGGACAAACATTCCTAGTCTACCAACCCAATCTCTAAGGGAACGCAACTCTACCCACTTACATTCACACGGTTGAGTGAACAGACTCCAACTAGAAAACCCACAAGGAACTCAGTCCTGTAATCATCCGATTTCGACAGTATCCATTCCCTAAGGTACACATTCATGGATCACAACACGAACACAATTTCTCTGAGACTCTCATCGATATTTGGATTCCAAAGAACCCTATAAATCCCACTTTGAGGTTGCATCACCCACGGCTACACAATTACTATCGACCCCAATCATGATATCCAAATCAACCATTACACTAAAGTCTCAACTCTTAGACCTCATTCACATTATACTCATATCGGATTTAGACCCACAGAACTCCCTTAGGGACTTCACCTAACTTGAACTAAAGCTATCATCATTTCACACAAACCAAACTACTTCTTTAGAAACATTACCCATACACTCGGGTTCAAACGGGCTCTTCCAGAAACTATGAGCAAATGAATCCGCACTCTTATGATTCCAACGTTTTACTTCTACCAAAAATGAACAATCACACTAGTCAACCAACCCTAATACATCTCTCACACTAAGAAAATCATGAGTCGGCTCTTAGGTTCTCGATCCACGTCACTACCTTGTAAGGCCACCATTACACACTTGGTTTGACAGAAGGTTGACCATTCACAATGAGGATATCACTCGTCACACCAGATTCTTACACTTAGGTCCCTTCACAAGCAGATTAACTATCATTCATGCCTTCACATCATAACGGTACATCACATGTGTCCATAAGATTCTCAATGGTTAACCGCTAAGGCACAACACCAGACATACTCTCCTTATTTTAGGACACCTCCTCATAGGATTGTAGCACATCAGCTCGATTTCTTATAGGTAAGCAACAACCGTACGGGTAGACAAAATCCATGCTACAGTCTTTAGCTCGCGGCTACGGTAGCCCCAGAAATCACAAAACACTCCATCTCTTATGTCACTATACGACTACCACCAGCACACAGCTATCTGAACGTAAAAGCGACTCAAACAAAATAGACCTCGCCTACTGACTCCGGACCGAACGACACCACCCTATTACTCAACCGTAAGGGTAAAACAACATCACCATCTTTAGATTTTACGCCGGATCACACACAACCAACATCATCCGCTCACGGGATATTTTCATACAAATACGTCATCCTAAGATGACCAAATCAACTACACCAACAACATCTATCACAAGCCCCACAAACGTCGCACACTCACATTCTTACCAAACACTATGTATTCCACATAGTTCTTAGTCTTGAGAATAACGACCCAAGTCACAAAACTCTTCTCCGTGAAACTTCTCAAATGACTTCGAATCTTCATTCACCACATTACAACCACCATCGATATACATCTCATCTTACGTATACGCACATTACTCGATAGTCAATTCACTCATAATTCCTTTAGTCCACATATTCTTTCCTCATACGCTTTCAACTTTTATCAAGAAACACGACTTAGCGTCACGCTAGGAGGAAAACACAAGGGTTATCAATCTATCCTTCAAAATCACAAGATACCAATGTGGTCACCAACAACACCTCTTAAGGTAAGGGACGTTCCCAAACAAGTGCTTACGCACAGACTTTTTGACACACTTTACACCGGAGATTATTACGCTCCCGTCCACTATGTTCCCGTCTACTATGCTTCCATTCATACCCAATCTTGGGGTACACGGCTCATGTCACAGCATGGCTCAAGACATAGCACGGATCACGACGTACATAATCCTCAACGCGCGTAAAATCACACCTCATATCCAACCACAATAAACAACCTTCAAGAGGTAACACTCTACCACATTTGTTCGTCAAATGACGGGTAGCATAACACATAACGGGCAACTAACTACGGTCAACCGCAACTCACATGGTTACAATACACTTCAAACAATTGACACTTGTCTCACGAGCTTACACCCACCACCATTACTGACCACCGGGTCATAATCTCACTATCCACACCAACATCCATAACCCCTTCCACGAGGACATCACAACACCCAACTAGATCGAACTCAACCTAACCTCCTAAAGTCAAGCTACACATTACTCACCACCTAATCACATCACATCAACACATGTTCACATACCGAGGGAAAGCCTTAGAGCAATGCGACAATCCAGGCAACTAATTTAGATTTCTCATAAAAAGAACGTTGGCCAAACGCTTTTCTATTTTGAACCCCAAAATAGTTGATTGGATGCCATATGGCATGTCACATCACCCCACGACTTAACCCTCCATGCTCATATAAACACATAACACGCACAAGATAATTCAATCACAAACTCAAGAAAGCACACAATTCATGTCGTGTAGTGGTGCCTAATCTCATCAAACAAGCCACAAGCTAAGGGTCATCCTTACTTCCCACAGCTCCAAGGTATTCATACCTAGAGCTTTGATACCATTTGTAATGCTTTGAGTCCGTTTTAATATAATCTGAATATATTTTGAAAACAAACCCAAAAACAAAAAACCTTCTCTGAACAATTAAATTATCATACATATCCAAATTCAAATAAATACTTATGATTCTCCAAGGGTTTATTTACAACCACAATATCATTATATTCATCCGCTCAAATTTACATACAAACATGGTACAAATACAAAGAGATATAAAATTATTCTTCTAACTTCTAGCTTTTCCCATAATGCAATCTTGGCCCTGGTATCGCTCCTGGTCCTTGAAACCTGAAATGATTTTTGTAAACGTACATGAGCCGAAACTCGTAGGATAAGATTAACTCAAATGTGATGCATGATTTGTGAGGTGTGATGGGTGCATACAAGAGTTTGATCAAAATCTTATCATTTGTTCTAAGATAACTTCACAATGCATAACCGAGTTTTGTATAAGAGAATTACTATTCCATATTTCTTAATTTCCATGAGATTAACCATTTTACCCTTTTTAATTTGTCCAACACATTTTCCATTAACCATAAACCCAACACACCTTACCCTTTTCAACTATCCCAATACCAATCACCTTTCTATTATATTTTCAAGTTAAGGTTTTACC
The DNA here is from genome assembly GCA_032270985.1 of Heliamphora pulchella. Taxonomy (NCBI): domain Eukaryota; kingdom Viridiplantae; phylum Streptophyta; class Magnoliopsida; order Ericales; family Sarraceniaceae; genus Heliamphora; species Heliamphora pulchella. The sequence continues at coordinate 1,359 of JAULJZ010194043.1, read as the reverse complement.
AACCCAATAAGTTATAACACACGCTTACACACACTCAGTTGACATTTCTTGTATTTCACCAACTCGTGGTTAACAAACATAGGTGCTGACGCCGGATGAGCGTATAGACCCACGTAACGTTACAACCAAACCGGTCACACAGGCCCCATGGAGTATCGAGACGTTCTATACCCCGACACGACTAACGTCTCTTTCTGATTTACCAGCCGGTGGGCAAGAACCCAATAACGTCCTTTTCCAGTTCACTAGTCGGCGGGTAGAGAACCCAATCTGCGCAGTTTTTTAATCTTTTACTGTGGAGCAACTCGTGCCCAACCTTAAACGATCCCTTGGATCCCAAATCAGCCCTTTTTGATATTTTAAATCACAATACACATGCACAAGTCCAACCCCAATAGTTCCTCTCGCCAAACCCTTATCACACACACATGTTTTTTGGTTTTATATTAAAAACCCCAAATTTAACGCCCGGCATAGTCATATGCCACACTAACTCATGGAATGTAAATACGATAGATTATCATAACTCTCAAACTTCTTTCATCATCTTACACATCCTTGAATTTATAGATTTTATTTGAAGTTCTCAATCCATATTTTCATTATCAACCACCTAGAATGTCAACGCATAATTAACTCAAACATGATCATGCTATTTGAACAAAATGGAATGCACCCATTATAGGTAGATACGTATATGTTCAAAATTTAGGTTTCTATTCAGAAAACTTAGTAATGCTAGAAGATGATTATATCATATCACCATATTTAGATACCCATTCTTGTCCTTAAAAACCTTGGTTGTATGTTAAAAATCCACTTGTTCGCAAAACCCAACCAATCGGTGCAACACACGCATCTCAACCTATGTATATTGAAATAGGTAACCCATAGCTCAAGGACAAGAATTGTGATTAAAAGGGTACAATATTAATGAAAATAACTATTTTCAAGACATTTGGCCAAAAACGGGTGAAAAACGGTTAAGAGATTTTGACATACTCTTATTATTTTAATCATAACTTTTTTCTAAAAAATGAGTTTTCTTGTGAGAGTAGTCTTGTTCGATAGAGGACTTTCAGGGCTTCGATTTGAGTATAAAAATGACCACATTCGGAGTCTGGATGAGGGAGATATGATCAAAACAAGTTGACCCTGTACAGTAAGTCCGCTCAAGCAAACGACGGGCGCTCGAGCGCCCAACTCTCTGCCAGTTGGTCGCTCGAGTGGACGGGACTCCTCTCAAGCGCGTTGGTGTCCGAGACAAACGCAGATTTTTCCCTGTTTTGAGTTTCTAGCCTCCATACCCTTAAACCTTCATCAAACATGTCTCAAATCTCAATTTCAACTCCAAAACAT
>JAULJZ010194033.1:0-20558 GCA_032270985.1 Heliamphora pulchella | reverse complement strand
GGATACAAACCATGTTTTTGACACACCCACCAGAGCCTGAAAATAGTTGAAAAGAGTTCTTAGATTGTGATTCACACGACTCTTAAAACAGTTTTAAAATTGGTCTATCCGTCCCATAATAAATTTCATGCAATCCATGATACATGCAACCAGCCCTCACACACCGCAACCACAGTCCTAACACTAAGATAAAGATCTATACGTAAACATACATTCTCGGGATAAGACCGTATACTATGGGGTAAAACCATATACCAAATCACGGGGTAATATCGTATACCGCGGGATAAGACCACACACCACGGGATAAGACCGTAAACCAGACCATAGGATAAAACCACATACTTTACCGTAAGCCACGGGATGGAACCGCTGACTATGGATTATACCACGGGATAAGACCGCATACCACAAGATAAAACTGAAATTAATGGGGTAACACCGAATACATACACAGGATAATATTGAAACTATGGGATAACACCGAGCATTTCTATGCATAACCTAATCAGGATTTAAATGCATATAACATACCACATACACAACATATATGTGCCCCACAAATCCATCACATCCATGTCTAATAAAACTCTGAGTTTCACAGTATGCAACCACGATACACATAAGATATCATGTCATGTAATCCATACATAAAGAAACAGTTATAAATGCACATAACCACATAACCCGACTAGACATCACAAGCCACACACCTGTCATTCGATACCCAAACGACCCATCCACAAACTGGGACCCGTCCACACATAGGGACAACCAACACCTAATCCGGAGATCAACACCTGAACCTCCCACAAGACGATTCTCACAAAAACCCCACCTTTAACCAAACAACGAACCCACATGTCGCGTACATAACAAGCACTCACACAACCGTGTCGCAGACCCTAAACCAACCATGCACGTCACACCCAAAGACGGCATCACATAAGCACCCGGGGCCACAACCGACCCCCAAACCACCACACGATCAACCGAACCCCCAAAAGGAATCCATAGGTATTTGAGTTGATTAATTCCCATAAATCAATCAATTTAATACTATAGGACGCCAATCAGAAATCAAAACCCAACCACATAACCACCAAAACATACCCCAGCACTTCAGTCGACCGAACCAAGCCCCCAGTCGACCAAAAACCACACTGGAAAAGCCAAAAATGCCTCAACGCACGGTTCAGTCTACTGACCCTATGAGTTCAGTCGACCGAACCCCAAGAACAATGATCCAGTCGACTGAACCTATGAGTTCAGTCGACTGAACTCACCCAAAAACCATTTTTCAAGCTACGAGTCAGCCCTCCAAACCTCAGATCGAAGCCTCGAAACACCCTTGTTAGCACCCTCAAACATACACATGCCTAATTCTAACTCCAAGACCACCACAGAAATACGCACCCGATTCCATCCACGAAATCACCGAAAAATAGGTTTTAAGCCCAAAATCCACCTTTTACAGAAAATCAGATCTACAACAATCCGACTGGTAAAAAGACACCCGATAACCCGTAGCACCCTTATAACATACAGGTCTAGAGTCCTATCTCGATGAGTTTAAAACTCGACGTCTCGATCCACGTGCAAAATCGAGATTCGTCAGAATAAAATTCTGATCGAATGGTTGCGTAGCCCACCGCGCCAAAAGCAAGGATCCGCTATTGGATAGTTAAAAATCGAGCCCCGGGCCCCCGAGAACTTAGAGAGAAGGCAGAGAGAAAATAGGAAGCTTGTTGGAGAAGTTTTGAAAAATATCTTTATGAAAATATCTAACTCTATAAATTTATACGCCTCCAAAATATCTTCTTTTTTTTAAAAATTTTCAAAATTCGTGCCACAACGGCCCACGGCCATGGGAAGAAACCCCGCATGTATATCTAAACCCGATCATGCATCAAAAGAAGTAAAAACATACTCAAACGAAAACATGTAACGCGCGTCCGAAAACGCCAAAAAAAGAAAACGGGTCAGGGTCGCACAGGAAAAATCTCAAAGATTGGAGAAATATTTGGGGGTTTTATATAAATATATCGATGACCCATGTGAGGATTCACCAGTCCCCCATATGTCTCTCTTTTCTCTCTTCTCTCTTCTCTCTTCTCACTTCTCTTTCTCTCCATGAGTGAGAACACCACCACCATTCCATGAAAAACCCTAACCCTCCCTCACCCAAATTGAAGCTTTAAAGCTAGAATGAGGCAATCGAGGATGGAAATCAAGCTTTGGAGCAAGGAGGTGGAAGATGGATCATCAACGGGCCAAGATCTATCAACATTCAAATCCTATGAGGGAGAAATTGGAGTAATATCAAGTTTTTGAGCAAATTCGAGGTAGGATCTAGATTCTCTCATTTGTTTGTGTTGATTTGAGCTGATAATTTTGTTATATGAGTAAAATATAGTCGATTTCATGCATGATTTGAAGAGTTGATAGAGTAATGTGTGAGTTGAGTTGGGTTCTCATAAAGATTTGAGTTTTTGAGAAATGATGAACCATGATTTTGAGAAATTAGTGGTTTAAGAGACTTGAATCCAATGTTTATTGGATAAAATTGAGGTTTGAGACATATTTGATGAAGGTTTATGGGTAATGAAGTTGGAAACTCAAAACAGGGGAAAATCAAGATTTTTCTCGGGCACCAACGCTCTCGAACGGATCCCTATCCACTCGAGCAGTCAACTGGCAGAGAGTTGGGCGCTCAAGCGCCTGACGTCCGCTCAAGCGGATTGGCTATGCAAAACCAACTTATTTTGATCATATCTCCCTCATCCGGACTCCAAATGGAGTTATTTTTGTACTCAAATCGAAACCCCGAAAGTCCTCCTTCTAACATGACTACTCTCACAAGAAAAGTCTTTTTGTAGAAAAAGTTATGATTAAAATAGTGAGAGTATGTCAAATTTTCTTAACCATTTTTCATCCATTTTTGGCCAAATGTTTTGAAAATAGTTATTTTCATCAATATTAGACCTTTTCATCAAATTTCTTGCCCTTTGGGGCTATGGATATACCTAATTCAATATATTTGGGTTCAGATGCATGTATTGTACCGATTGGTTGGGTTTTTGCGATAAAGTGGGTTTCTAACATATAACAAAGGTGTTATGGGTATTTGAAGGTTGTAGTACAACATAGTCATCTTTTGGCATTGTTAAGCATTCCGAAGAGAACTTGAGTTTCTAAAGCTATAATGGGTGCATTCTATTTGTTTCAAATGCATGGTCATGTGTGAGTTAATCGTGCATTAGCATTTCATGAAGTTGATAAATGAAATGTGATTTATGAGAAATTATGTGTTAAAATTTATGATTGCATTTGAATTGAAAAGAAATGAATAAATACTAAAATAGAACTTGATTGGAAATGAAATGGGAAGTTGAAATGTGAAATTTGAAAAGAAGTTTAGGGAGTGGAACCAGTTGTGGATTAGAACCAGTTGTGGATTGGACTCCCGGATTGTGAAAATGAAGTTTTTGAATGATTAATGAACCGCATGGATTGATGTGGATTAAGTTGGGCTAGCGGCTCCGTGGTGAAAGATTGAAAACTTGCGCAAGATGGGGACCACATGCCCACGGGTTAGCCCCCAAAATGTGGTGTTGTTTCGTGGTGAGTTATAGAGCTATCTATTACACAATGGCTTCGCGTAACCTATTGGGAATTAATAGGGAGGAATTTTTATAAGCTGCACCGGACACCAATTCGTCAGATGTGGTACGATTTTGTGACAAATCGGGTAATAAAATTGTGACACGATGTTTGTGAAAAATTGGATAATGGGATGATAATATGAATAATATGAAAGGATAAATGAGAACAAATTGGCACGCGTGTGTGTGTGTGTGAAGGAATAATGAATCGGTAAAAATTTATATTTTACTTCGGTTGCACCCGTCTTACATCACAAATCATACATTACATCTGAGTTAATCTATATCCTACGAGCTTCAGCTCATGTATGTATGTAAACCATTTTAGGTTTTCAAGGATCAAGGGCGATACCAGAGAAAAGGTTGCATTGTGGGAAAAAGCTAGAAGCTAGAAGAACGATCTAGTATCTCTATGTATTTCGTACTCTGTTTGTACAAAAATTTGAGTTGATGATTATAATGATATAGTGGTTGCAAATGAACTCTTGGGAAATCAAAGGTATTTATTTATAATAGGATATGTGAGAGAATTTGATTGCTTAATGAAGTTTTTATTTTGGCATGTTTCAAACGTAAACCTTTAGTGAAGAAAACTTATTGTTAGTGACCTCTGTATGCGGGATGATTGGGTTGGTTCACGGGTCCCCGGGGTCAGGACATGACAGAATGGTATCAGAGCTCTAGGTTCAAATAACTAGGAGTCGTGGCAAGTAATGATGACCTTAGTATGTGACCTATTTGATGAGGTTAGACACCACTACACAGCATAAGTTGTGTGCTTGCATGGATTTGCAATTGAATTGTGTTGCGCATGCTATGTGTTTATATGACCATGGAGGGTTGAGTCTTAGGGTGATGTGGCATGCCATGTAGCGTCCGATCAACTACTTTGGGGTTCGAAATAGAAAAGCGTTTAGCCGATGTTCTTTCTATAAGAAATCTAAATTAGTTTCCCGAATTATTGCGTTGCTTTGAGGCTTTCCCTCGGTATGTGAATAAGTGGATGTGATGTGACTAGGTGTTGAGTAATATGTAGCTTAGCTTTAGGAGGTTAGGTTGAGTTTAACCTAGTTGGGTGTTGTGATATCCTTGTTGTAGGGGTTATGCCCGTGAGACTAGGATGAGTTGTAGTCCGGATGGTGGTATGGCTGGTGGAATTATGACCCGAGGGTCAATGATTGTGGTGGATGAAACCTCGTGAGATGAGTATTGATTGTTTGGAGTGTGTTATATCCATGTGAGTTGGGGGCGATCGTAGTTAGTTGCCCATATTATATTGTGCATTAGTAGTTTAACGAATAAGTAGAGTAGAGTGTTTAAAATCCTTGGAAGTTGTTTATTATGGATTGGATATGAGGTGTGGTTTTGGGCACATTGAGGATTATGTACGTCATGAGTCATGCTATGTCTTGAGCCGTCCTGTGTCATGAGCCGTGTACCCCGAGATTGGGTATGAACGAGAGCATAGTGGATGGGAACATAGTGGACGGGAGCATAATAATCTCCAGCCTAAAGTGTGTTAGAAAGTCTATGCTTAGGCACGTGGTTGGGAATGTCCCTTACCCTGAGGGGTGTTGTTGGTAACCACATTGGTATCTTGTGATTTTGAAGGTCGGATTGATGACCCTTATGTTTTCTTTATGGCGTGGTGCTGAGTTGTGTTTCTTGATAAAAGTTAAAAGCGTATGTGGAAAGAGTATATAGAATGAAGATGTTATTGATAGGTTGGTTGTCGAATGATGTGCATGTACGTAAGAGGAGATGTATATCGATGATAGTTGTGATGTGGTGAATCAAGATTCGAGGTTGTTTGGGAAGTTTTACAGAGAAGAGTGTTATGACTTAGGTTATCGTTCTCAAGAGTAAGAGATTATGTGGAATACATAGTATTTGGTATGAAGGTGAATGTGTGAAGTTTGTGGGGCATGGTATATATGTTGTTGGTGTAGCTGACTCGGTCTTCTTGGGATGACGTGTCGATATGGAGAGGTCCCATAAAGGGATAATGTTGGTAGTATGTGACATGGCTTAAGATCTAGAGAGGGAGATGTTATCTTACCTTTAGGGGCGAGGGATAGGATAGTGCCGTTTAGTCTATAGTTGGTAGGTGAGGTTCGTTTTGTTCGTGTTGCATACGGTTACTATCATATTTGAATAAGTGGTGTGCCAGTGGTACTTATATGGTGACATAAGAGGTGGGTGTTCTCGACTGATTGTTTTGTGTTTTGGTGGGTGTACTGGAGTCGCGAGTTCAAGATTGTGGCGTGGTTTTGCCTACCCGTTTGGTTGTTACCTACCTGTTGAGAATCGAGTGATGTGATGCGACCCTGTGAGGAGATGTCACACAGTGATGCGAGTATATGTGGTGTTGTCTTTGGTGGTTAATCGATGAGGGTCTAATGGACAATGTGATGTATCGTTGGGAAGTGAAGGAGTGAATGATAGTTAATGTGCTTGAGTAGAGATCTAAATGTAAAAACTTAGTGCAACGAATGATATACACATTGTGAATGGTGACCGATAACGTTTGTATGATGATGATAGATGTCTTTACCAGGGGCTTCTAGTTAATCTTCACTTGAGCCGAGTCAATATTGGTTGCCCTAGAAGGTAGTGACGTTGAGTAAGAACCTAGTGTTGGCTCGTGGTTTTCCTAGGAAGAGAGATGTTTCATAATTGACTATCCTATGTGGATTGTTCTTCCTTAGTAGAAATTAAATGTTGGGATCATATAAGTGTGGGTCCGTTTGCCCAAGGTTCATTGAAGTGCCCGTTTGCTTTACCCTGTGAATCCGAGCATTTGGGTGAGATTTCTAGAGATGAAGTTTAGTTTGTACGAAATGCTAGTAGCTTTAGTTCAAGTTGGGTGAGGTTTCTAAGGGAGTTCAGTGGTTTAATTATTTATGTGGTGAGATCCTTGAGTAATAGTTCTATGGGATTCGTAATAGAATACAAATCCGTAGTTTGGCTGATTAGGAGATCGTGTTTAGGAACCGTGCTGGGTGCATATGTTTGAAGGGACCGTAGAAGGGTTCGATAGTGCAGTTGGCCTAGTGTTGAAACGGTGTGTCCTGAGTGTGACATGTCTAGAGGTTGTTTGTGTTTAACCATAGATTCAGAAATAGGTATGTTGTTTGCCCATGGGGACGGAGTGTAGAGTAATAAGGTTTAACATTGTACCGTGTGGTTTGGATGGCCTGGGGTGATAGGCAAGAAATCATGCATTAAGATGTCGACGATAGTTGCATGCCTAGGAAGCAAAATTGCTGGAAGCATTTGCATGATAGTGGAAATTATTAGTAACTTTGAATAAAGAAACTCAGGAGAAAATATCCTTTGTTTGGGTGCCAGGCATTTCTCGTGGAAGTGGATTGAATAGTGGACTTAAGGCCGTGACATGACTGAGGTTTGCCTAGTGGGAGTTAGATTAGTGAAGTGTAATCTTGTGAAGTAAGGTTTTGGCGAGATGGGAATGTCGGTATAGTGTTTTCATGTGTGACTGGTGACGAGCTGGTAGTTCTATGAGATGTGCTGTACGAGTTATGAAGATTGATGGTATTCTTATGTGTGCGAATGAAGTCTGAGAGTTGAGAGCTTAGTTTAGTGGATGATCTGGATATCGTTGGGAACCAAATGTTGATGGGCATTGGGAATACGTTGAGGTTGGGTCAAGATTTCTGGTTGACCATGTCTTTCTTAGGTTCTTGGGAAGAAGATATGATCGTCTTGCAAACAGTTTTGGTGTACGAACCGTTTCACCATGGTTGGGTGTAATTGTTGGGTCGTTGATTGATTCTTGGTCATGCTATTTTGGGTGATTAGGGAACTGAGTTTCTTGTGGATTTTCTAGGTGAAATTCGCTCGCTCTACCGTGTGGGTGTAAGTGTGTAGAGTTGTGTTTCCTTAGAGATCAAGTTAGTAAGCCAGGAGTGTTTATTCTTGTTGACGAGGGAGTTAGTATTGAGAACATAAAATCCTTCTTGACAACGATCAACTGAGAATCGTTAACCGTTATATGATGCTTGTTCAGGGTATGGTTGTACCTCTTGCTCTTGGCAAAGTGCGAAATTTATTGGAACCTGGTGGCTAGAATATTCAAGTGATGTGCTTCTAATATACTCTTGTGAGTCTGGGTTTGTGAGTCTGATGTGCTTCTGATATTCAAGAATGGTACAACCATTTGAAGGAAAGGCGCGAATGTATGTGATAGTGTGGATGAGTGGAGTAATATAATTGTGGAAGACCAATAATTAAACGATTTGGAGCGTCGTAGACTCGAGAGACCGATGGGTATGTGTATGGCATCATGAAAGAGGATGTGATTCAGTTTGTATAGGTAAATGTCTACCTATGAGACATTTGACTCATGTGATATGCTTAATCTTACTGGCTCACGGAGTTCAGGCAGCAATGTTAGTTTCGATGGTTGAAGGACTAGAGTGACGTAGTTAAGTAGTGATACATTAGTTTGTGGTGGTTAGTTAATCGTCAAGGCATGGGCGATTTTGGGGGTAATGCGTGTAACCCATGTGAACAATGTTCGACTTTGGTTAGTTCTCGGTATACATTGGAGTTCAGGAGTGAATTAGACGGTGATTCGACAAAGTTGGGAGAATCTTAGCGGTGGTAATCTTTGTGGTGGTAAAACCTAAAGCGCATAATGCTATGGTTGAGAATATTTAGTCTTCGGGAACGTGAATGTGACGTGGGATGGTGGTCATGGAGAGATAGTAGGTGATCAATAAAGGAGTGGTTGACTCAAGCTCTGGTATTAATTTCGGGTAAGAATTGACGTTGTGTTAAATGGTGATCCGTTTTAGATTGGTCAAGTCCGATATGAGTACAATTCAATGAATATGGATGATTCTAATATTTGAGAAATATTGGTGTTCGAAAGTTAAACCTGATGATAGTACGACACTTTTGGGGACAGAGGCGTGTTAACTCCCTTGAGTCATGTCGTCTTGAAAGAATGATCAGGATTGCGGACTAAGAAAGATGTTATGTGGACCGAACGACTAGCGAAGTGTAAGAACTGATATTAAGATTAAAGGACGATTTGGTGTGACTTGAGACGAATTTCGGGAACAAAATTCCCAAAGGGGGAAAGTTGTAACGGTCCGATACGTGTTTTTTTGTGATTTTATGTTTTCGATTAAGTGAGAAGACGAAATTAAATTTGGGCGTGTGTGTTATAAAATTTTGCCCGTTAATGGTTGAATTAGTGATATGTGAAAGTAAAATTGAGATATATGGTAACGAATGATGTTCATATAGCTGTGCTAATGAATAATTCGAAATATTAAAATATGAGCAAAGTTGGGAGTTTGAGATGAATTTTACGAAAACCGCTCGAGCAGTGTGGGTTCGCTCGAGCAGACTATCGGGAAATGATTGAAACAATCTCGAAGATTGGAGAAATATTTTGGGGTTTTATATATATGTATCAATGACCCACGTGAGGATTCACCAGTCCACCATATGTCTCTCTCTTCTCTCATCTCTCCTCTCTCTTCTCTCTTCTCTTTCTCTCCATGAGTGAGAACACCACCACCATTCCATGAAAAACCATAACCCTCCCTCACCCAAATTGAAGCTTTAAAGCTAGATTGAGTGCAACTGATGATGGAAATCAAGCTTTGGAGCAAGGAGGTGGAAGATGGAGAATCAAGGGGCCAAGATCTATCAACATCCAAACCCTAGGAGGGAGAAATTGGAGTAATATCAAGCTTTTGAGCAAAGCCAAGGTAGAATCTAGATTCTCTCATATGTTTGTGTTGATTTGAGTTGATAATTTTGTTATATGAGTAAAATATAGTCGATTTCATGCATGATTTGAAGAGTTGATAGAGTAATGTGTGAGTTGAGTTGGGTTCTCATAAAGATTTGAGTTTTTGAGAAATGATGAACCATGATTTTGAGAAATTAGTGGTTTAAGAGACTTGAATCCAATGTTTATTGGATAAAATTGAGGTTTGAGACATATTTGATGAAGGTTTATGGGTAATGAAGTTGGAAACTCAAAACAGGAAAAAATCAAGGTTTTTCTTGGGCACCAGCGTGCTCGAGCGGAGCCCTGTACACTTGAGCGGTCAACTGGCAGAGAGTTGGGTGCTCGAGCGGACTAGATGCGCAAGGCCAAATTATTTTCAACATATCTCACTCATCCAAACTCAGAATGGGGTCGTTTTTATACTCAAATCGAAGCCCCGGAAGTCCTCTTTCCAACAGGACTACTTTCACAAGAAAATTCATTTTGTAGAAAAAGTTGCGATTAAAATAGTTAGAGTATGCCAAATTTTCTTAACCATTTTTCACCCATTTTTGGCCAAATGTCTTGAAAATAGTTATTTTCATCAATATTGGACCTTTCATCAAATTTCTTGTCCTTTGGGGCTATGGATATACCTAATTCAATACATTTGGGTTGGGATGCACGTATTGTACTGATTGGTTGGATTTTTGTGATAAAGTGGGTTTCCAATATATAACGAAGGTTTTATGAGTAATTGAAGGTTGTAGTATGACATAGTCATCTTTTGGCATTGTTAAGCATTCCGAAGAGAACTTGAGTTTCTAAAGCTATAATGGGTGCATTCCATTTGTTTCAAATGACATGGTTATGTGTGAGTTAATTATGCGTTGGCATTTTATGAAGTTGATAAATGAAATGTGATTTATGAGAAACTATGTGTTGAAATTTATGATTGCATTTGAATTGAAAAGAAAGGATTGAATACTAAAATAGAACTTGATTGGAAATAAAATGTGAAGTTGAAATGTGAAATTTGAAAAGAGGTACTATGTGAAAATATTTAGGGAGAGGAACCGGTTGTGGGTTGGACTCCCGGATTGTGAAAATGAAGTTTTTGAATGACTAATGAACCGTATGGATTGATGTGGATTAAGTTGGACTAGCGGCTCCGTGGTGAAAGTCTAAAAACTTGCGCAATATGGGGACCACATGCCCACAAGTTAGCCCCTGAAATGTGGTATTGTGTCGTGGTGAGTTATAGAACTATCTATTACACAATGGCTTCGTGTAGCCTATTAAGAATTAATAGGGAGGGGTTAATATAAGCTGCACCCGACACCGGTTCATTAGATGTGATACGATTTTGTGACAAATCGGTTAATGAAATTGTGACACGATTTTTGTGAAAAATTGGATAATGGGATGATAATATGGATAATATGAAAGGATAAATGCGAACAAATTGGCGTGCGTGTGTGTGTGTGAAGGAATAATGAATCGGTAAAAAATTACATTCTACTTCGGTTGCACCCATCACATCTCACAAATCATGCATTACATTTAAGTTAATTTATATCCTACGAGTTTTAGCTCATGTATGTATGTAAACCATTTCAGGATTTCAAGGATCAAGGGCAATACCAGGGCAAAGGTTGCATTGTGGGAAAAAGCTAGAAGCTAGAAGAACGATCTAGTATCTCTTTGTATTTCGTACTCTGTTTGTACAAAAATTTGAGTTGATGATTATAATGATATAGTGGTTGTAAATGAACTCTTGGGAAATCAAAGGTATTTGTTTATAATGGGATATGTGAGAGAATTTGATTGCTTAATGGAGTTTTTATTTTGGCATGTTTCAAACTCAAACCTTTAGTGAAGAAAACTTATTGTTAGTGACCTCTGTATGCAGGACGGTTGGGTTGGTTCACAGGTCCCCGGGGTTGGGATGACAATAACTCATTTAGATTTTTCATCAGAAAAAACGTTGGTCAAATACATTTCTAACTCAACCTCTAAATTAGTTGACTAGATGCCCAAAGGAAAAACACGTCATTCTCAAGGCTAAAACATCCATGTTCACATACAACACATAACAAAAAAGTATCAAATTCAATCACATTCTCATTAGTCAAACATGTTAACATATGCATACTAAACACAAACACCAACTTCATATGGTGAAATGGCCATTTCTCACGGCTCAAAGGAATTCGAATCTAGAGCTCCAATACCATTTTGTCACACCCCAAGCCCAAAACAAAGAGAACCAAGAGGAGAAAGAAAAAATTGGGAAAACCAAGATACCGTAACCTTTTTAAGAATAAACCTTTTTAACCAAAAAAGAATCTCGGAGTATGAATAAAATCTTTGAAAGGTAGACTTTCAGGGTTTCAATTTGAACATAATAATGACCCAAAAAAGTTTTGAGATGAAGAGATACACCGATTTTAAAATAGGAGCAAAAGTTTGAAAATTGTAAAATTTAGCCACACAGACAGACCGCTCGATTAGTCTAAAGATCGATCGGTCGGTCTTTCTCTATTCGCAGCCTTTTCAGCCTACGCAGAGTAACTATAGCCTTGCTAAGATAGCTCGATGGACCGCTCAATTAGTCCATCGTTCGGTCTAGTACCTGAGTGATGTTTTTGAGATTTTGAAGTTTTGACACTTATCCAAACCTATTTTTGTACAAAGGGTAGGCACTAGGGCCTAAGAAGAATATTAAATTTAATAAGAAAAGAATCCTCAAACCATCAAGTAAAAGGATCCAACATAAACATTCATTTAAAAACATGAGAATTCACCAAAATTAAAATCCAACCACCTCTCCTTGAGGGTGCACATCATTAACGTACATTCAACTGTCAGGGGTTGTATACTAAAAACCATAGATTTTGTTGCTTTTAGTATTTATTTTTTTTAATAAAATTATTTTTTTATTTTATGATAATCTTAATCAGTAATGTATGCAATATTATTTATTTAATGTGATGCATGGGTGTCCTTTATTCTATACTATATTTAATCTGGTGTGTAGAGTACGGCTTGCACACATAAGACCAGATTATAGATTCTTACAGAATATAAGTTTTTGTTCACAATTTAGATGAAATTGGACAAACCATCGGTACGATTGTAACATAGAGTTTTACTAGGCCTGTCTTGGTTACGAAAAACAGATAATAGCGTCATCTATTGTTCTGACTTGCTATGCTAGTACACTTTGTATGTATTGAACGGGACCACGTTGGGGTAATTAATTTTATACTGACTATATAAATTAATTCACACCTCAAGGTTATTTTGAGTGCTTATACTCTTAATCCCGAAATAATTATTATTCGCATATATTTAGTATTCGTTATTTTGATTCAATAGAGGGTGCGATCTTTTACGGGTCAATATTCCCAGTGAGTTGGATAGCGGTAATAAATTTATGGCGATTATTTATTATTGACAGAATTCACGTCTTGATTGTTCGGGATTGGCGATACCCCCATAAGGAAACTTATAAGTTTTGGCTACGCCAAACTCTGCAGGTGGATTTAATTATCTGGCAGTCAAATAAGTTAAGCGAAAAGGCTTAAGGAATTTTAAGAAGCCGATTAAATTCAATTTTCAGTAATTAAATTTAATTGGCGGGTATCAAAACTCTTAACGTGAGGAGATGAGTTAAGTATTTAATAATATGAGCTCGAATAATCGATTTTGATAATACGGCTAGGAGTGCAATTACGATTCTTTAGTAGTACGAATTATAATTTATGTTTTTTATGAGACCCTGACCGAGTTTATTTTGAGAATAATTTAAGTGTTGACGAGATTTGAGTTAACCTTTGACCTCGGTATGTTGGGGTTTTGTTTCTTCACAGTACAACAACAGGTGCGTATGAGTTTTATGCTTGTTCGGGTTCTGTTGAGCTTTGTTTGGTTTGCTTTAAGGCTGAAAAACTAGTTTTACGCAGAAAAACACACTTCCTTGAGGTTCAGTCGACTTGAGGGGTTAGCCCAGTCGACTGGACCGAGATTTTCTAGTTCGGTCGACTGAACTAGGGTGTTCAGTCGACTGGACCGTGGCGCTAGGCAATTTTCATGTTTCCAGTAAGCTGTTCAGTCGACTGGAGTGGGGGTCCAGTCGACTGAACTAAGGATTTTAGCGGATTTTGGAGTTTTTCTACAAATATCAGGCTTGGAGATATTTTGGAAAAGATTACTTCTAAGCTAAGTTTCAGTTCTCTCTGCCTTCTCTCTAGATTTTTGAGGGCCCGAGGCTCAGTTTTCAGTAATTCGATAGTGGATCCTCGATGTTGGTGTCGGGGGCTTCGTATATATCCGGATAGATTCTCATTTCGACAAGGTTCGATTTTTGAGGCTTCGAGTTTTGACTCGCCGAGGTAGAATTCTAGACCCTACTGTTGTATTAGGGTGTTATATGTAATTGTATGCTTTTTATCGGTAGAAAATGTATGAAATGTCATATTTATGTTTAAACCTGGTTTTCGGGTAAAAAGCATGTTGTTCTCTTTTCTTGGTTTATTACACCGTATGACATGTGATTTTATGATTTTCAAAGGGTGTTTTTGAAAACTATGAAAAATGATAGTTTTTTATAAAAATCTCAGCACTCGGTGTTTTGGAGGTTTGGAGCTTGCCTTTAGGGTTGAGTCTCAGTTTTTGAAACCTTTTGTTAAAAACGAGGAAAAAAATTTTGAAAATATTTTGTTTGATCTCCATGTTGATGGATGGATCTAAATACATGTATAATGTATTTTCTTGAAATGTTTTTAGAGTTGAGCTACGGTTCGATTTTTATGAAATGATTCTCTAGATGTACCAGGATGACGGGTATTTGGCACGAGTTGCCCTCGGTGAAAGTCTAAAAACGTGCGTAGTGTAGGTACCTTTGTTATCCTTCGGGGTAGTTCCTGTAAAGAAGGTCGGTTTGGGTGCTCTTTTCCCTCGGGTTGTCGCCCGTAAAGTTAGCTTTTACGTCATGGTGCTTCGTATAGAACTTGTCATTACCTAGCAGGTATTGAGTGATGTTGGAACTAGGTAATTGGCAGGAGTCTATAGTTGTTACCTCTGTCCCCTTGTGACGAAATCGGTACATAGGATTCATTTTACTTTATCCTCGGCTGCGTGTTTCGAGTGGATGATATTTTATCTTTTTTCCTTGGTGGTGTAGCCCGAGTGGAGCATGCTATTTTATTTTCCTCGGTTGTGTGTGTTCTGAGTGAAAAATATCTTTTATCTTTCCTCGGTGTGTGATCTGAGTGGGAAAATAACGTTTTGCTTACTGTTTTCCTTCAATTGTAAAATGTGATTTTGCATTGTTCAAATCCTTTGTTGTGAATGGAAAACTATTTTGGGAGTCTGAAAGGAAAACTTGGGGTTTTATGATGTAAAACCTTTTGGCTCTATGATTGAGTTAGCTCCCACTATATGATATGCATGATTTTGAGGACAGAAATGTGGGATTTTATGAAATAAAATCGTTTTGAGGCTCGTGGTAGCCTTATGAAAAACCTTTTTAGCTCCTGTGGTTGAGCTTGTATGCTTATAATTGCATAGCCTGCTTTATAGCTTTATTGTCTGTTTCTATTGGGCTTCAGCTCACGGTGTGGGATTTTGCTGTAAAATATTTTTCAGGTAAGCGTGGTTCTGTAGGTTGACCCGGTGGTGCCCAGAGGTGGCTGATGGCAAGACGTCTGTTTGTCTTGGTAGATAGTTTATACATGTTGTATATGTTACATGTTTATTTGTAACATGTTGTAAATCGTATACTGTGATTATGGATGTATGCATGTTTTAATGCTTTCGAGAGAACCTTGGATTGGTTGTTATTTTTCGTAGTTTCTTACTACGCTTTTCGTTGTTGGGATCAACGATTTTGCAAATGGGATTTTCAAAAGATTTATACTTCATTTAAAATCTTGTGCTTCGAGGAAGATTTTTGGAACGGCCTAAGCTTCTTTTAAAATGAAAAGAATTTATTATCCAAAACTTGTACTTGGTTTTTAAAGGATTGGCTTGTGGGCTGTAGCTGTAGTCTTTTGGCTACTCTTTAAAATCAACTAAACCCTCGGTAGTGCATTTTTACAAAGGTTTTAGCCTTGTTTGGGTTTTTGGGTTTTCCATCCGTTTGCGTTTGGGCGGTTTAGTGGTTGTTCTGTGGCTTTTCGTGTGACCCAGAGTTTGGGGCGTGACATTTTTATGAAATTATCTCAAGGCCAGGCGAATTTTCATAATTACATTAGAAGCCCAAGTCATATTTACTCCACAGATTCCTATTGTAGCCCTATATATATGCGGTTATTCTAACCCTAGCCTACATTCCACACTTTCTGAATTAGGGTTTTCACGTAAATCTTAAGAGGCTAGATTAGCAGGTTCAAGATCATGATAGATCGTAGCCCACCCTACGTTAGTCGCTTCAGGAATACAATAAAAAGCTTGATCGGAGTATCAACTCAGAGTTCTTCAAATTCGTAATTGTTACAGTAACCGATATCGTTCTACCAGATATCGAAAGACAAAATCTAAACTAACTGTGGGAGTACGGGTTTTATTTTGATCATTCGATATCAAAAGGATTTTTTTTGTAACGGACCGATATGTATTTATTTTTGTGCTTTTATGTCTTCGGTTAGTGAGGAGACGGAATTAAATTTGGGCGTGGGTGTTATAAAACATTATTCATTTACGGTGGAATTAATAATATGTGAAGGTAAAATGGAGATATATGGTAATGAACGATTTTGATATGGCTAAGTTAATGGAGAAATTTAAATATTTGAATGTGAACAAAGTTTGAAGTTTGAGTTGAGTTTTGGGAAGATTTGCAAAATTCTGCTTCAGGGGTCACCGCTCAAGCGGTGACCCCTGAGCGGACTATCGAGAAAAGTTTAGAACATTCTTGAACCATGGAGATGTTTTGAGGGTTTATGTATGTATGTATATATATATATATATATATATATATTCAAATCTAAGCTAGATCCACGTGAGGCCCCTTCTCCTTACAATTTTCTTCTTCTCCTCTTCTCTTCTTCTTCCACCCTAGAGAGAGAGAGTGAGAGAAACCCAAACACCATGTGAAAACCCTAACCCTCCATCCTTCAAGTTGAAGATTAAACCAAGATTGGAAGCAAGCAAGGGTAGAAATCAAGCTTTTGAGCAAGGAGGTGGGAGATAAAGCATCAAGGAAGCAAAAACACCCAAGATCCAAACCCTAAGAGGGAGAAGTTGGAAGAAATTCAAGCTTTTGTGCAAATCCAAGGTAGGTTCTAGATTGTCTCATATGTCTTTGATGATTTGGGTTGACATTTTGCTTACATATGTAAAAACCAAGTTGATTTCATATGAGATTTGAATATTTGATAGGTGTGTGTGAATTGTGTTGAGTTTTATGAAATTGGAGGTTGTAGAGAAGTTATTTAACCATGTCTTTGAAAAATTGTTGTCGAAAGAAGGGTTATGAGACCTTGAATACAACGTTTTGTGATTGAAAAGGGCGATTTAAAGCTTAATCTTGAATGTTTATGCATTTTGGGGTTTGAAAATGAAAATAGGGGAAAATCTGGGGTTTTCTCGGGTACCAACGCGCTCGATCAGAGCCCTATCCGCTCGAGCGCTCACGTGGCAGAAGGTTAGACGCTCGAGCGCCCGACATCCACTCGAGCGGACTGACTGCGCAGAGCCAACTTTGTTCAATCATATCTCCCTCATCCGGACTCCGAATTGGATCGTTCTTGTACTCAAATTGAAGCCCCGAAAGTCCTCTTTCCTACAAGACTACTCTCACAAAAAATTTCATTTTGTAGAAAAATTTATGATTAAAATAGTGAGAGTATGTCAAAATTTCTTAACTATTTTTCACCCATTTTTAGCCAAATATTTTGGAAAAACATATTTTCATTAATATTGGCCCTTTTTACTAAATTTCTAATCCCTTGAGCTTGTGGCACATCTATGGATATATCTAGATTGAGTTGGGATGTAGGTATTGGACCTATTGATTGAGTCTTCTTTACATTAGACATGAGTTTCAAATTAATATTTATATATATATATATGTATACATGATGGGTGTATTCCTTTAAAATTGATGTGATGCTCTAATATCAACCTTGTGTTATGGGTATGTGGTAATATTGTGATCTATGAGAAATTGGTAATACTATGATTTATGAGAAACTGTGTAACGAAAGTTGTGAAATGAGACATTGTATACTAAACATTGGGAAATGAGAAATTGAATACTGAAAGTTGTCGTGGTAACTTTGGGTTGAGAATCATAATGATATAGTATGGTAATGAGTGGGAGAGGAACCGTTTGTGGGTTGGACTCCCGAATTTTTGTGAAAAATGAACAAATAATGAACCGCATGGATTAATGTGGATTAAGTTGGCCTGGCGAGTCCGTGGTGAAAGACCAAAAACTTGCGCAAGATGGGGACCACATGCCCACGGGAAAGCCCCCAAAATGTGGAGTTGTATCGTGGTGAGTTATAGAGCTATCTATTACCCAATGGCTTTGTATAGCCTATTGGGATAATAGGGAGGGGTTTCTATAAGCTACACCTGATATTGGTTCATTAACTGTGATAAATTAACTGTGATACGGTTTTGTGATAAACTGGGTACAGAAAATGTGACATGATTTTCGTGAAAAATCAGATAATGGAATGATGATATGGATAATGGAAAAGAATAAATGGGAATGAATTGACGTGTGTGCGTGTGTGCGTGTGAAGAAATAATGAGTTGGTAAAAATATACATTTTACGTCGGTTGCACTTATCACACATCACAAATCATGTATTACATGTGAGTTAATCTATATCATACGAGCTTCAGCTCACGTATATTTACCAAACCATTTCAGGTCTTGAGGACCAGAGGTAAAACCAAGGCAAGGAAAGCACTTTGAGAACGGCTTAAGGAAAGAACTTTTTTTTGTTGTTCTATATGATGTTTATATATAAACAGAAATGGATTACTATAATGATATTGTGGTTGTAATGGACACTTGTAAACCCAAAGTGTTTGATTGTAATTTGATATGCATGAGGATATGGTTTCTTGTCGAAATTCTTTATTTTATTTCAAAAACATTTTGAGTTCAAACCGTTAATAAAACAAATGTTGCCATGGATAATTTCTGATACAAGTCAGTTTGGGATTAGTTCATGGGTCCCCGGGGGTTCGGACGTGACAGAATGGTATCAGAGCTCTAGGTTCGAATACCTAGAAGCCGTGGGGAGTAACCATGACCATAGTATGTGACCTGCTTGACAAGGTTAGGCACCACTACACGACATGAGTTGTGTGCTTGCATAGGTTTGAAATTGAATTGTGTTGCGCGTGTTATGTGTTTATGTGAGCATGGAGGGTTAAGTCTTACGGTGATATGGCATGCCATGTGACGTCCGATCAACTATTTTGTAGTTCAAAATAGAAAAGTATTTGGCCGACGTTCTTTCTATGAGAAATCTGAATTAGTTACCCAGATTGTCGCGTTGCTCTGGGGGCTTTCCCTCGATATGTGAATATGTGTTGATGTGATTTGACTAGGTGTTGGGTAATGTATAGCTTGACACTAGGAGGTTAAGTTGAGTTTAATTTAGTGGGGTGTTGTGATGCTCTTGTTATAAAAGTTATGCCCATGAGGCTAAGGTGAGTTGTGGTTTGGATGGTGATGTAGGTTGTGGAAGTGCAACCCGGTAGTTAGTAATTATGGTGGGTGTAAGCTCGAGAAATGAGCAATGACTGTTCAAAGTACGTTGTATCAATGTGAGTCGAGGGTGACTGTAGTTAGTTGTTCGTTATGTGTTGAGCTACCAGTGGTTTAACGAACAAGTATGGTAGATTGTATGAAACCCCTTGGAGGTTGTTGTTTATGGGTGGATATGAGGTGTGGTTTTAGGCGCGTTGAGGATTATGTATATCGTGAGCTGTGCTATGTCTTGATCCATGCTATGTCATGAGCCATGTACCCCGAGATTGGGTATGAACGAGAGCATAGTGGACGAAGACATAGTGGATGGGAGCGTAATAATCTCCGGCCTAAAGTGTGTTAGAAAGTCTGTGCTTAGCTACGTGGTTGGGAGTGTCTCTTACCCTGAGGGGTGTTGTTAATAACCACGGTGGTATTTTGTGATTTTGAAAGATAGATTGATGACCCTTGTATTTTCTTTGTGGCGTGATGCTGATTTATGTTTCTTGATAAAAGTCAAAAGCGTATGTGGAAAGGGTATATGGAAAAAGATGTTATCGATGGGTTAGTTGTTAAGTGATGTGTGAATATGTAAGAGGAGATGTATATCGATGGTAATTGTGATGTGGTGAACGAAGATTCGAGGTCGTTTGAAAAGTTTCATGGAAAAGAGTTTTGCGACTTGGGTCATCACTTTCAAGAATAGGAGATTATGTGGAATGTATGGTGTATGGTAAGAATGTGGATGTGAATGTATGAGGCTTATGGGATAGGTGATAACTGTTGTTGGTGTGGCCGGTTTGGTCGTGATTGGAAAGTGTGATTTAAAGCTTAATCTTGAATGTTTATGCATTTTGGGGTTTGGAAATGAAAACAGGAGAAAATCTGGGGTTTTCTCGGGTATCGGCGCACTCGAGCGGAGCCCTGTCCGCTCGAGCGCTGACGTGGCAGAAGGTTGGGCGCTCGAGCGCCCGACATCCGCTCGAGCGGACTAACTGCACAGGACCAACTTTGTTCAATCATATCTCCCTCATCCGGACTCCGAATTGGGTTGTTCTTGTACTCAAATCGAAACTCCGGAAGTCCTCTTTCTAACAAGACTACTCTCACAAAAAACTTCATTTTGTAGAAAAAAATTATTATTAAACTAGTGAGGATATGTCAACATTTCTTAACCATTTTTCACCCATTTTTAGCCGAATATTTTGGAAAAATATATTTTCATTAATATTGGCCCTTTTTACTAAATTCCTAATCCCTTGAGCTTGTGGTACATCTATGGATATATCTAGATTGAGTTGGGATGCAGGTATTGGACCTATTGATTGAGTCTTCTTTACACAAGACGTGAGTTTCAAATTAATATATGTATATGTATACATGATGGGTGTATTCCTTTAAAATTGATGTGATGCTCTAA
>JAULJZ010194032.1:0-44766 GCA_032270985.1 Heliamphora pulchella | reverse complement strand
TCATAAAATAAAAAATTAATTTTATTAAAATAAAATTAAATACTAAAAATATGGTTTTCAGTATACCAACTCTAACACATGAAATATCTTGAGTATAACTTGACATTTGCATGCTATATGTTATGTGAGTATGGAAGTTAGACTCTTAGGATGATATATGTTATGTGAGGAGTTTTGGAAATGTCAACCGGTCTAACTTCCATACTCACATAGTCTGGGATTCGGGTTAGAAATGCGTTAGAAAGGCCTTTCTAACGCCTTTCTAACCCGAATCACATAACATATAGCATATATCGGGAGGAGTTTCTAACGCGTCAGACTCTTAGGATGAAAACCATATTTTTAGTATTTAATTTTATTAGGCGTTTGACCCTAGTAAAACGCCTAGATTAAATATTAGACTCTTAGGATGCCTTTTACTAGGGTCAAACGCCTTTCTAACGCCTCTAACGCCTTTCTAACCCGAATCCCAGACTAGTCGACCGGCCAAACGCCTTTTACTAGGGTCTTTTTGGAAAAGTATTTTTCGTGTTCGTCAAGGGACATGTATCGGGAGGAGTTTCTCTCTCTTATCCAAGGGAATCTTACCGTGGTCCAATATGAGGCCAAGTATGCAAATCTGTCGCGGTTTGCACCTGAGATGGTGTCAATTGAGGAGTTGTGCACCAAGAGGTTCGAAAGGAGTCTTCGACCTTCGATCAAAGATAGAATTGCAGCGTTGGGTTTTCGGGTCTACACCGAGATTATGGAAGTCGCTATCCGAGTAGAGAATGCAATGGTGGAGAGCCGTAAGATTAGGTAGAGCAAGTCTCATCAAGGGACTTCAGGTCCTCAGCCTGAAGGGCATCAAGTGAAAAGGCAGAAATCAGGGGGATCGGGTTCTTATCCCACGGGATCTCAGCTTCAACAACAGCCGGCACCCGTACCATCTATGGGTTCATTAGGGCATTCTGAACGTCGGTAGATGGTATGCTATACATGCAAACAACCAGGCTACCGTGCTAGGGACTATACATAGGGAGGACAGCAGCAACACCAGAGTCAGACTTAGGGGAGGACCCCGTTTTCATGTTTCTAGTGTGGCCAGATGAGTCACTTACGACGAGATTGCCCTCAGAGAAGAAGTGTTCAGGGTGCTACTAGAGCACATTGGGTACAGGCATTGCAGGGGAGATAGAGATACGGCCAATCGCATCAGCATTCGAGGGAACAGTCAGTGAGGACAATAGGAGATGCTACCTCAGCTCAGGGGCAACAGTGGACAGAATCAGGGGAACCAAGGGTGAGTGTATGCTTTGGCAGAGCCCAGTACGCCAGTGGCACTTGCCATGCCAAAAATCGCAACTAGTCCTTCGATCATACGAGGTACATTCTTAGTGTACCATTCTTGGGCAAGTGGTCTTGTTGACACCGAATCATCGCATTCTTTCATCTCATCTGCATTCGCATCTACATTGTGGTTAGAGATAGACGTGTTAGGTAGTGCCTTACATGTAGAGATGCCGATGGGTGAGACTACAGTGTTGAGATGTGTTTGTAGAGCTTGTGAGATAGAGATTGCCGACCACCGCTTGGCATTCAATTTTATTGTGCTCGATATGACCTCGTTTGATATTATCCTGGGGATGGATTGGTTGATCACCTTTTGTGGCTTCAATAATTGTGACCGGCGACGAGTATTTGTTTGCACACCGGAGCGAGATTCGTTTTATTTTGTGGGTGACCGGGATAACTTTTATTTTGTGGGTGACCGGGACAACGGTTTAGCACTTAGACCTCTTAGATTGTGGAGCCGTGACAACCTTAGCCTTCTTTTCTCTTCCTTGTCAGTGAGTGAGATTGATCCTGCTCGGGAAGAGCTTCCTCGTGTTGTCTGTGAGTTTCTAGACATTTTTCGAGTGGTTTGTTTGAGCTTCCGCCGTGGCGGGAAGTCGAGTTTTCCATAGACCTCGTTCCAGAGACAGCCCCCATTTTTATGCCCTCATACCGTTTTGCATCGGCTGAGCTGATAAAGTTGAAGGTACAGGTTTAGGAGTTGTTGGACAAAGGGTTCATCCTCCCTAGTGTGTCTCCGTGGGGAGCTTCGGCATTGTTTGCAAAGAAGAAGGATGGGTCGTTGTGCTTTTGTATAAATTATCGTAAGTTGAACCACGTGACCGTTAAAAATAAGTATCCCATGCCTCGTATCGACAACCTGTTTGACCAATTAAAGGGTTCGTGCTGTTTCTTGAAAATCAACTTGAGATCAGGTTATCATCAGTTACGGATCAAGGAAGAAGACATTCCAAAAATGGCTTTTCGTACTCGTTATGGACATTTTGAGTTCCTAGTCATGCCTTTTGGACTGACTAACGCATCGGCAACGTTCATAGACCTTATGAACCGTATCTTCCACCCTTACCTTGATCGATTCGTAGTGGTGTTTGTGGACGACAGCTTGATTTATTCATTATCGGAGGAGGAGCACGAGAAGCACCTTCGGGTTGCCTTACAATTATTACGGGAACATCAACTGTATGCTAAGTACGATAAGTGTGAATTTTGGTTGCCGAAGGTGAAGTTTTTGGGACATGTAGTTTTAGGAGAGGGGGCTGTAGTGGATTCATCCAAGGTCGATGCTGTGATGGAATGGGAAAGACTGAAAAATGTGTTTGAGATTCAGAGCTTCTTGGGTTTAGCAGGTTACTATCGTCGGTTTGTGAAAAATTTCTCTAGACGCGCAATGCCTATGACACGCCTTACACGGAAGGGAATCAAGTTCGTGTAGAACGACAACTGCAAGCTCGCCTTTCAGACATTGAAGACAAGGTTGACTAGTGCGCTTATTCTGATTGTTCCAGAGAGAGGACTTGGTTATGCCGTTTATTACGATGCATCGCACGAGGGGTTGAGTTGCATGCTAATGCAACTGGGTAAGGCCCGGTAAGGTGGTGGCCTTTGGGTCAAGGCAGTTGAAGGTTCATGAGAAGAACTACCCTACACATGATTTGGAGTTCGCAGCAATAGTCTTTGCTCTAAAGACTTGGAGGCACTACCTGTATGGGGAACGCTTCGAAGTGTTCTCGGATCATAAGAGTTTGAAGTACTTGTTTTCGCAGAAGGATCTGAATTTGCGCCAGAGAAAATGGTTAGAGTTCTTAGGAGATTATGATTTTGATCTACAGTATCATTCAGGCAAGGCCAATGTGGTAGCCGACGCCCTTAGTCGGAAGTCTTTGAGCATGTTAGCACGCGTGGCCGTTAGGGAGTGGAGTATGCTCGGGGAGCTCGGAGAGTATGACCTTCGTTTGGGAAAGTTCGGTGAATGCGTTACCTTATTCACGATAGTTTCTCAGCCCACCCTTGTTCACCACGTTGTTGGGGCACAACAATCTGATGGATAGAGTTTAATGTTTCGGGAGCGAGTTTTGAGCGGCGAGGATGCCAAGGAGTGGGTTATCCACCCCGATCAGAGTTTGAGGTTTGCGAGGAGATTTTTTGTGCCGAAAGTGTGTCGCGGAGACATGCTTCGTGAGTTTCATCACTCACGCTTAGCAGTGCATCCGAGTGGCATCAAGATGTATCATGACATGCGTAGGCAGTTTTGGTGGAGGGGTATGAGGAAAGACGTGCTTTTTGTCTCGCGTTGTCACACTTGTCAACAAGTGAAGGCCGAGCATCAAAAACCAGTGGGCCAGTTGCAACCATTGCTAGTGTTAGAATGAAAATGGGAGAACATCACCATGGATGTTGTTTTAGGTCTTCCGAGATTGCCGAGAGGGTATGATGCCGTGTGGGTTGTGGTGGATAAATTGACCAAGTCAGCACATTTCCTACCAATTCGTATGGCGAATTCAGTCGACAAGTTTTGCAGGCTTTATGTGAGTGAGATAGTTAGACCCCACGAAGAGTCGATTTCCATCATTTTCGACCAAGATCCTCATTTCACGTCGCGTTTTTGACAGAGTTTGCAGTCAGCTATGGGGACAAGTCTACTTCTTAGTACAACTTTTCATTCCCAAACGGATGGTTAGTTGGAGTGCACCATTCAGATACTTGAGGATATATTACGAGCATGTGTTTTAGACTTTCAGGGGTCATGGGAGGACCATTTGCCGCTGGTGGAGTTTTCGTACAACAACAGTTATCAATTGAGCATTGAGATGGCGCCTTATGAGGCATTGTATGGTAGACCATGCAGGTCAACCTTTTGTTGGATTGACGTTGGTGAGGCAACCGTGTTAGGGCCCGTGCTTATGCGTAAAACCACAGAAAAGATCATCGTGATCCGTAAACATTTAGTAACTGCTCAAAACCGACAAAAGAGTTACACAGATAAGAGGAGGAGACCATTAGCTTTTGAGGTGGGAGACCATGTGTTCTTGAAGGTCTCGCCACAAAAGGGTTTAATGAGATTTGGTATGAGGGAAGTTATCACCATGTTTTATCGGGCCGTTTGAGATCCTCAATAGGATGGAGAGGTGCCATTTTGCCTAGCCTTACCACCACAGTTAGACTCCGTGCACAACGTTTTTCACATATCTATGTTGCGTAAGTATGAGCCAGACCCATCCCACGTTTTGGATTGGACGAAATTAAGGGTAGAGGGCGATGTTACCTATGAGGAGAGACCGGTGAAAATCCTTCACGCTAAAGAACAAGTCTTGTGATGGAGAACCATTTGGTATGTGAAGGTGTCATGGCTGCACCATGGTGTCAAAGAAGCTACTTGAGAACGAGAGTTGGTAGTTCGTGAGAAATACCGTGAGTTGTTTGGTTCTTGATGTATACCTAATTTCGAGAACGAAATTTTCTAAGTGGGGAAGGTTGTAGTGAGCCGACCTGTTTTATTTTAAAGAATGATTCATTGTTGATTTTGGGTAAGAATAAAAATCTTAATTTCTATAAGTCATTGGAGAGCATTATGAGCTTGGATTCGCATGTTAAGATATGTTCGATGAAGAAAATAAGGTTCCAAAGGATGTCGGGACAAAAATATGCGAAAAGTGTGTGGAGGAAAGTGACATGCCTTCACTATTTTGGTCATATCTTTTTGTACAAAATGAATTCGGGTATGAAGTTAGAATCATTGGAAAGTAGACTTCTGGGACTTCAGTTTGAGCATAAGAATGACCCTATTTGGAGTTCGAATGAAGGAGGTATACTTGTTCAAAGTCGGACCAACAATGCAGTCACGGAGATAGATCGAGTGGTCTCCAGACCGATCGATCGGTCTGTGTCAGGCAGAGGCTATAAGTTATGGGTTTTGGGTTAATTCCCTCATTCTTTCCTCTTCCGTCTCTCTCTACAGCTTGTGTGAGAGCTAGGGTTTGTGTTTGGAGAGTTTTTGGAGCTTCCTTGGCCCTTCTTGAGAGGATTTCTTGCTTCCATCTTGATCATTTGCCCGTTGGAGGCTCAATCTAGACGTTGGAGGGTTGATTCTTGCTGTGTGGTTGGAGATTCTCGTGGTTGGAGCTCGTTTGGGGATCTTCTCGTGGAGCTAGAATCCCAAAGGTGGGATCTATGACTATCCTTAAATGTTTGTATAATGTGTGTTGTATTTTTGAATCTATGAACATAAAAGCATGATAAGGGTGTTTTTGAAATCTTAGGTTAGGGTTTGATGTTGGTAAGGGTTAAATGTTAGATCCATGGATGTTTTAACATGATTCACTCTTTCCATTACCATTGGATATGACTGGGCTTGAAAAATGTTGGGCTAGGGTTTGGGTTTGAGCTTAAACCATGAGAAATTAGGGATTTTGGGGTTAAAGGACCCATATGTTAAAATTGAAATGATTTTTGGTTAAATTGAGGATTTTGATAACCTATTGTCTATATCTCATGAGTTGTGTGGCACATGATGATGCCGGGTATGAAAATATGGGGTTTTTAATGAAAAATCGAAACATACATGTAGTGATGTGGGTAGGGCTTGTTTTTCTTTATGGATTAACAAAACAGAACAATTGAATCATTAAAGTACCGTGTGATGAAATCTAATGAATAAGTTTGGGCACGAGTTGCTCCTCGATGAAAGACCGAAAATTTGTGCAATATAAGGTAGGCCATTTCTTCCGGTTAATCATCATAAAAGCGTGCTCTTGGGCGGCCTACCCATCGATGTTTCCAAGAGAAATAAAAAATGTGTGGTCTCTGTGTCGGGCTATAGAATGGATATTTATCTCTCGGACCTCGCGTGGACCGGTGGTGATAAATATACCTGAGTTTATAAGCGCCGTCCGATTTTGGTACTTGAAAGAATTAGTGAATGAATTGGGTTGGTAAAACCTTAATCGGATGAATGTACAAAATGACGGGATGCGAACATGTGTTGAGTTGATTGAGATTAATAAGATGATTAGATAAAAGGGTTATTTTTACCAAAACTATGGAGCAATGAATAATAATTCTTTTATGCAAAACTTGGTTACGCATCGGGAACATGACTTGGGACAAACGAAATGATTTTGAATTAAACTTATGTATGCATCCCGCATAATCATTCTCATATACCATGTGCATGTTCATTGTTAGTCTTGTTCCTACGAGCTTCGACTCATGTTGTTTAATCCATTTCAGGTGACAATGGAAAGAAAGTAGTCGAGTGAGGGGCTTGGTCGTGGAGAACCCTTTTTGTGAAACTTTTGGATAAAATTACATTTGTATAGAAAGATCCGTCGAGATATGCGTATATTGTAAATGTAATTCTTTAATATCATGCTTTGGGATTGGATTTAGTTGGCATTTGTTTTGTAAGGCCTTAAGGCTATTTGTACTCATGAATTGTATGCATGAGAGTACGCTTGGGTTTGGATGTATGCTTTCTTACTCTTAAATCTTGTGTATGAATATTATTACGAGGGATTACTTTTCTTATTGTCTAATATATAAAACCTTGAAACCCTAACTTTTAGTTGTGAAAATATAGATTTCTATAAACCCTTGTGTCCCGAAGGAGATTTTAGAATGATTTTGTCTCTTTTTAAAAGGTTATTTCTTGCTTAACATGCGTTGAAAGATGCCATAAATATTCTAAGTTTTGAAAAATAGGTTTTTAACTTGAAAAAGGGCCTGGAGCAAGACAGATTGATAAACCGATCGATTGATCAATCGATCGGTCTTTTGATGCTTTCGGTACTCTTGTGTAGGCAAGAGACCGATCGATCGGTCTTTCTGGGCAAACTTTGAATTGTTTTTTGTTTTTGTATCAAAGGCTTGCCTTTTGAGCTTGCTTTATGCTCCTTTAAACTTTCCTTTCACTTTAAACTAAACCCTCAGTTGAACGTATTTTAAAGGTTCTGAACTCATTTGTTTTCGTTTGAATTGTGTCAATCAAGGTAGGCTTTGGCAGGTTTTGGTTTGTAAACGGGTTTTCTTAGGTGGTTCTCGTGGTCCAAGTTTGGGGCGTTACACATGTTAAGTCCAAAGGTCCTCAACTCAAGAAGTAATTCAAAAAGGGCTTCAAGAAGACTATAATAGCCGCATGGGGCAAAAGTGATGACAACAGTTCCGATGATGAAAGAGAAGAAAATGAGGTTACAAACCTATGCCTCATGGCTAAGGAAGATGACGAGGTAACACCTGACCCTTTTTTCTCAGATGAATTACAAGTGCATTTAAAGATTTGCATGATGAATTGAGAAAAATGGGTGCTAAGAACTCTATTTTTAAAAAGTGAGTTCTTTCCTCGTCGTGTGAAATAGAAACCTTGAAAATTGAAAAACTTGCTTTATCAAAAGAAGTTTCTATTTTGAAAGATGAAAACAAGGTTCTAAATGAAAAAGCTGAAGACTTTATTAAAATTATTTACAAGTTCACTCTTGAAAATAACAACTTAGATAAACTTTTCGGCATGCAAAAATGTGTTTTTGACAAAGTCGGGATCGGGAATAAACTAAAGAAGAAACAAAAGTTCTTAAGCAATATCTTTGTCAAAGCATCTTTTAATCATACAAATGCTACTTGTTTTCATTGCTATGAATATAGATACAGTATCACACATTATCCACAAAGAAAATCTTCTAAGTTATCTGTCACGAAGGTTTGGATTTTTAAGGAAACACATTCTCAAGGAACTAACTTCAAAGGACTCAAGAAAATTTGGATACCAAAAATCAAAAATTGATTTTTCTTGCAAGTATGTTTCAAGTTCTTATTCAAGGAGGAGATGTGGTATCTTGATAGTACTTACTCAAAACATATGACAGGCGACTAATCAATGTTTGCATCTCTCAAACCAAAAGAAGGTGAATTTGTAACATTTGGAGACAATAGCAAAGGAAAAATCATAGGAATCGATTGTATTGATAAAATTATTTTTCCTTTTATTGAAAATATTTTACTTGTTGACGGTTTGCAACATAACATTCTTAGTACAAGCCAACTTTGTGACAAAGGCCACTAGGTTGTCTTTGATCATGCTAAGTGTGTTATTAAAGATTCAACCAATAACAAAGTTATTTTTGAAGGTCATAAGAATGAAAATGTTTACACATTCAATCTAAATGACCTTTCTAAAAATGATACCAAGTGCTTAGCCGCCTTGAGTAATAATAGTTGGTTGTGGTGTGGAAGGCTTGTATATGCACGCATGAACTTGATTTCTAAACTTTTAAAAAAGGTATTGGTGTTTGGGTTACCCCAAATCAAATTTGAATCCCGACAAAATGTGTGATGTATGTTAACAAGGCAAACAAGTTAGAAATTCTTTTCATTTCAAAAATAAGATTTCAACTTCTAGGTCCTTACAACTATTGCACATAGATTTATTTGGTCCAATAAGGACTCTAAGCTTTGGAGGCAAGAGGTATACATTTGTTATTGTTGATGATTTCTTAAGATACACTTAGGTGCTTTTCCTAACTCATAAGGATGAAATATTTGCCCCTTTTGCAAAACTGTCTCAAAGAGTTCAAAATGAAGAAGGTTTTCAAATCACAAGCATCCGAAATGATCATAGTAGGGAATTTGAAAACAAAGATTTTAAAAACGTTTGTGATGAAAATGGTATTAACCATAACTTCTTTATTCCAAGAACCCTTCAACAAAATATAGTTGTTGAGAGGAAGAATAGAACATTGGAAGAAATGACTAAAATCATGCTCTGTGAAAATAAGTTACCACGATACTTTTGGGTCGAGACTGTCAACACAGCTTGTTTTATCGTGAACAGAGCCATGATACGAACTTCTCTCAAGAAAACCCTATATGAGCAATGGATTAGAAGAAAACCTAACATTAGCTATTTTTGTGCCTTTGGATGCAGATGTTTTATTTTGAACAACAACAAAAAACATTTGGGCAAGTTCGACGCAAAACCTGATGAAGGTGTTTTCCTAAGATATTTTTTATCTAGTAAGGCTTATAGAGTTTTTAACAAAAGGACCCTAGTTGTTAAAGAATCTATATATGTTATTTTTGATTAAGTTAATCTTGGTTCTTTAAAGGAATTTTGTGAAGATAATTTGATTGACCTAGATGAGCCAAATTAAGAGGAAGCTTCAAATCTTCAATAAAATAAAGTTCAACAGGCTGCTGGACCTTCAAATCCTAAAAATCTAAATTTGCCTAAAAAGTTGAGGTATGTTCATGGTTGCCCAAAAGATCTTATCATTGGTGATCCATCTCAAAGTATTAAAACTCGATTTTCTCTACATAATGTTATGGTAATCTAGCATTTCTTTCCCAGATTGAACCAAAACATTTTGAGAAAGTCGAAAACGATGAGTTCTGGACCTTGGCTATGCAAGAAGAGCAAAATCAATTTGAAAAAACAAAATTTGGACTTTAGTCCCAAGACCTAAAGAACACTCTATTATTTGTACAAAATGGGTTTTCAGAAATTAAATGGATGAGAATGAAGTAGTTCTTAGGAACAAAGCTCGATTGGTAGCCCAAGATTATAATCAAGAAGAAGGCATCGATTTTGATGAGACTTTGCTCATGTGGCAAGGCTTGAAGCCATTAGGATGTTGCTTGCTTTTGCATACTTTAAAAATTTCAAACTCTATCAAATAGATGTCAAAAGTGCCTTTTTAAATAGTTTTATATCGGAGAAAATTTTTGTGAAACAACCTCTTGACTTTGAAAATTCAGATTTTCCAAATCATGTTTACAAACTTACCAAGAGTCTCTATGGTTTAAAGCAAGCACCTAGAGTATGGTATAAAGACTCAGCAAATTCTTGATTAAAAATGAGTCAGCAAATTCTTGATTAAAAATGAGTTTTCAAGAGAAAATTTTAATACCACTCTTTTCATCAAGTCTTAAGGAAATGATATGCTAGTTATCTAAATTTATATAAATGATATTATTTTTGGTGCAACTAACGAATCTCTTTGTAAGGAATCAACATCAATCAAGCTAAGTACACAATGGACCTATTGAAGAGGTTTGACATGCTAAAAGAAAAATCTATGGGAACTCCAATGTGTCCTACAACAAAGCTTGACAATGATGAAAATGGTATAGCATTAGATGAAAAACGTTATAGAGGTATGATTGGATCTCTACTATACTTAACTTCTAGACGTCTTGATATCATGTTTAGTGTTTGCATGGGTGCAAGATTTCAATCTAACCCTAAAAAATCACATGTGACCACCGTTAAGCATATTTTTAGATACCTCTTAGGTGCACAAAACCTAGGATTATTCTATCATAGAGGAATATCTTTTGAATTATTTAGCTATTCAGATGCTGATTTTGCCAGATATAAAGTGGATAGAAAAAGTACAAGTGGAACATGTTAATTCCTAGGACACTCACCAATCTCATGGTTTAGCAAGAAACAGAACTCAGTAGCCTTGTCTATAGCCAAAGCTGAGTATATAGCAACTGGTAGCTGTTGTGCACAAGTTCTTTAGATGAAACAACAACTAGAGGACTATGATTTTTGCTTAGATCATATTCGTATAAAATATGATAACACAGGTGCAATCAATATATCCCAGAACCTAATATAACACTCCAAAATTCATAAGAGATCATGAGATTAGACATCAAACACATTGAGATTAGACATCACTTTATAAGAGATCATGTGCAAAAAGGTAACATTGATCTTGAATTCATAGGCACAGATTACCAACTTGCAGACATATTCACTAAACCTTTAAATGAAGAAAGAATATGCTATATAAGAAGAGAACTCGATATGTTATGTGCTCCAAATTCAGGATTGAAATGCCATACTAACCATGTCTTTTCAATGCATTTCAATGCTTTTTATATTCTAAAGTGATATGTAAAAAGTGTCAACCCTATTTGAAAAAGTGTCGACACATGTGTGCTTGAGTTGACTCAAAACTATATGGAAGAGACGCTGCGGGAAAAAGTGTCGACCCATTTCTATTTAGTGTCGACTCAATTTCGATGTCTTACTCTCAGTAAATTTGGATCGATCCAATGCTTAAACGTGTTGACTCAAATGGACGAAAGTGCCGACCCTTTTTGAAAAAGTGTCGACACAATTTCTAATTTTGGACACCCTCACTCGCAAAGAAAAGTGTCCACTCAAAAGCTATTTGTGTCGACACAAATCTTTTTGTCTATTTAAGAGGCATCGGACCCCACCATTCGCGTCGTTTCCTCTCTCTCTCTCTCTGTAACTGTTCATCTTATGCTATTTTTCTCTTTTTTGAAAAACGAATCGACCCATCATCTCTTCTCCTCTATTCAATCTCTCTTCTCAATCCAAGATGACCGCACGAACGATAGGTAAAGGTAGCAAAAGAACCGGGGATGAGGTCCCGTCAAACCCTAGGGCACAGAAGAAGAAAAAGACGACGACGGCGACAGCAACCGAAGCTATTGCAATGTCGAAGGCGTTAAGCTTCAAATCAAGCAAGTTCCAGCAACTCTATTTCTCCTCATTCGTAAATCGTAAGGTAATCCCTGGTCGTTCTGTTGATTTCTTTTTTTTCGATTCCATAGAAATGCGCTTTAAAGACTTGTTCTCTAGTCTTGGGTGGGAGACGCAAAGCTTTTTTAATGCACATATCCATATTGCATCTATCCCGAGCACCACCATCACATCTTGGGTGAATGAATCGAAATTCACTTAACCTCCTCTATTCTTAATGAAATTCTTTGTGTGCCTGAGGTGAGATTTTTGTTCCTTACAATAAGAGATCTATCGACATAGATGGATTTTCTTTTCATGATACTGTCAAACAAATTTTAGAAGTTGATGAAGTTGATCCCTCCAAAATCCTAGAAGCCAACTCACTCAAACCAGAAATGAGAATCCTTCACCACATGGTCAATCATATCTTTTTGTCACAAATGAAAAAGTTTGGGGATGTTTCATACATGCACATTTTCATAATGTGGTGTATTATGGAGCAGAAGAACCTTAATCTTGGTTTTTTATTTATTTCTGACATGCTTCAGTCGCATAGCAAATCCAACTCCTCCCTCTCCCATGACATGTTCTTGACTAAAGTTTTTCGCCATTTTGGCATTGACTTATCTGTTGAGAAAATGGTTTCTTTCTCAAAGCATGATCTGTATGGCGTTTCTACTTTGAAACATATGTAAATTTTCAAGATTGACGGAGTTTGGACCACCCGACGTGGTACTCCATCTATTCCTCCAAATCCTTCTGCCTCACGAGACTTCTCTCCCATTGGAGTATATTTTGATTCCTCTACTCCACCATCCACTAGGACTGACACACCAGGACCTTCCTGTGCTTCCTCTCATGCTCTTCCTCCTCTTTTACGCATTGATGTTCTATCTGCTCCTCCTACCTTCTCTGTTGCTTCTCTTGTTGATCTGTCTGAAGTTGTGTCTTTAGTTAATGGTTTATCATCTTCTTTGACCTCTTTCCAAATCAAAATTGATCAAGACATGTTTTCCCTTAATAGCTCTATATCCTTTTTATCTGACAAAGTCAAACATTTGGATAAAACCAACCGAGCCCTGCGTCCTGATGTTGAAAATGCCACAGATGTTGGGAGAACCCTTTACAAGACAATAGACGATAGTCTTGTCTCCATAGTCAACTGCAACAAGGCAATCCTTCAACAGATTTGCAAAGAATACGATCAAGGCATTGTCACAGCAGTTCAAGCTAACTCTAGAAAAGTTGAAGAGCATCTTAAGTGGCTGCAAGATGCTTAGGGCAAACATTTGAAACCCAAGGAATCAAAGAAAGAAAAAGCTGCACGATTAAAGCGTGAAGCAGATTTGGCTCTTGCTACTACTTTAGATGCCATGGCTGCTGTGGAGAAGAAAGACGAACGTACATTTTCCTCCAAAGAAAAAGCCTTAGAAAGACGCCAAAAGCAAGAAGAGAAAAAAAATTCAAGAAGTTTATGGATGATCAATAACTTCGACCCTTTTATGATTTCAAAAGGGAGGAAGAAAAGATGAGGAAGGAAGAAGTGGAGAAGAAGGAAAATATTTACAAACATTTTATCATTTAGAAGTTTTTATGGTTATGAAGGAGAAGTTGTAACTTTAACATACATTTTTTTTTGGTTGTATGTTGAATGGTTTGAATATATTCTCTTTTATGATTATAGATTAATATTTATCTCACTTCTTATTTATCTATATATGTGATTGTGTATATAAAATCCTGTTTAGCATCATATGATTGATAGAACTCTATATATCACTATGATTGATGTTTAGGATTTGAAAATCACTATACACATTTTTTATTTGATGCACAAATTTTAATAAACTCAGAATGCTTCTGAATTAAAATTGCAAATCATCTTACAAATATATATTACATTGTTGTTGTATGCCTAGTCATTGTGATTGCATATCCTGTTTAAGGCATAACGATAAGAGGAGAACACTTGTTGAAAATATTTTTAAATATTTTTTAAAAAATATTGAAATTGTTGTAATCATAAAAAAAAAAAGAGAAAAGATTGTTAACCAAAGGGTTTTTTATTTAGATTTTGATGATTTTTATAAATTATTTTCTATAAATAAATTGATTTAAAAGGATAATATTTAATATTTTTAAAAAGGTAGTGTTGACACAAAATGACAAATGAGTTGACACCTTTAGCCATATGAGATGACTCATCTCTCAAATGGATTGGCACTTATGTATTCTTAAATGA
Source organism: Heliamphora pulchella (assembly GCA_032270985.1). Classification (NCBI taxonomy): domain Eukaryota; kingdom Viridiplantae; phylum Streptophyta; class Magnoliopsida; order Ericales; family Sarraceniaceae; genus Heliamphora; species Heliamphora pulchella. The sequence continues at coordinate 30,697 of JAULJZ010194032.1, read as the reverse complement.
GAATATTTTATGTTGACCCTAATTGATATTTGAGTCAACACTTTAAGGTTAAGGATACTTGCAGATCTCAAGTGTGTCAACACTTTTGAGCAAATGAGTTGACACCCTAACATATTCGTTGAAAACATTTTAGGTATCAAAACTGAGTCAACACAAAAGAGTCGAGACTCTCTGTACTCAAAAAGAGTCGACACAAACTAGGTTTCAGTCGACACTAAAGTGTTTCTTCACTTTAGTTATCCAGAATTTTGAGTCGACACAAATTGCAAATGAGTCGGGACAAAAATACCGTGGTCGCCTACAGATTTTGTGAGTCAACACAAATTGAAGAAGAGTTGACACAAAATTATCGAGCCCGCTTGAAGAAATTTTGAGTCAACACAAAAGTCCAATTGAGTCAACACAAAATCATCGAGGGTTCCTTCACTTTTTAGTGTCGACACTAAAGGCAAAATGAGTCGACACAAAAAGGCCCCTTTGGAAAGCTGAAGAACAAATTGAGTCGACACCAAAACCATTAGTGTCGACACCGTTGTGTTGGTGAGAAGAATACAAAAATCGTGTCGACACCACAGAAGATCTGAGTTGACCCAATCACTTGAAGAACCATGCCCTAAACATTTTGTGTCGACCAAAAAGAAAATGTGTCGACACCTGCGACGAAATTCAAAATATACGGCAGAGTTCAACAGTTGGATTCTTGGCATTAAATGCTCCCACCTACCTCCAACGGTCATGATACTTCAAAAGCTTATATAAGGAGTTACTCCACAGTATTTAAAATATCTGGAGACCTATAATCACTGTTGTATTGCTTGATTCAAAGTCAAAACCCTTCAAGCTCTTATTTATTGTTCATAACTCCAGCTCTTGTATCTCTTCTCTTTATTTCTCATTCATTGCCAATCAATTCTGTAAAGAGAATGAGTGATACTCATTAAATCATCCCATTTAATATATCCAATGGTGAGTCATCCTTTGTCCTTTGAGTAAGTAAGTAAATCTCATCAAAGAACTCAAGAGATTAGAAAAAGAACAGGGGCGTGTTTTTCGTAGAATCGTCTTGAAGTTGTAAAAGGTTTTGAATGCACCCGTAAGCATTTTAAATTAGTGAAATTCTCAAGGAAAGTCTTAATGAGTGAACATAGGCTTGGAAGAATCTGAACCACTATAAATTTTGGTGTCTGATTCATTTTCTCTATCCCTAACCTCTTTAATATTTGTATTACTTTATTCTTTGTTTATATTTTCTATATTTGTTTATAATATTAAAAGGTTTTTCAAAAAAATTTTAAAATTGTTATTATCTTTTTAAAATACAATTCACCCCCTCTTAGGTTGTCTAGAACTAAAAACACCCTGCATTGAGAAACCGAGAGGCACATTTGACCGCTCAATAGACCGCTCGAGCGGTCCATCGAACGGTCTAGCTCTGGACTCTTTTCTCAAGCTTAGTTTTCAAAAACTTAGCTTCCACATCAAAACATTCATAAAGATAAGCCTTCCAAGCTACTAGTTTTATAGATATAAAATCAAAAGAATAAAGGAACTTCTCTAAACTTTAAAGAAACCAACATTTACCCATCGAATAGCTTTCAAGCGATACCCAACATCCTCTAATGCATACAAAATATTTGTTCATGGTCTGATGGCCTTACAATAGGGGTTACACTAACCCGAATACAACCAGGTACACAAAAAGAATTACATTTACAACGTTTACTTTTGCATATCATTCTTATCGACACAAGAGCATCACATTCTTTTATCTCATCTACTTTTGCATCTGCTTTGGGGCTAGAGATAGAAACGCTGGGTAGCACCTTATGTGTAGAGACTTCGGTCGGTGGAAATGTGATGTTGGGACGAGTTGTTAGATCTTGTGAGTTAGAGTTGCCGGTCACCGTTTAGAGTTTAATTTCATCATTCTCGATATGACCGCATTTGATATCATCTTAGGGATGGATTGGCTGACCACCTATCATGCCTATATCGATTGTGATCGACGAAGGATATCGATTTGTTCACCAGAGGGTGATTGTTTTTTCTTTGTGGGAGATCGGGACAATAGTTCGGTACCCTTGCCTTTTGTTGTGCGAAATTGAGCAGGCCTTAGTTTTCTTTTCTCTACTCTCCTGTTGGATGAGGATGTTGATGTTCGAGGGGAGTTTTCACCTGTTGTTTGTGACTACCTAGACGTCTTTCCTGATGACCTATTCGAGTTGCCATCACTTCGTGAGATAGAGTTTTTCATTGATCTTGTCCCTAGAACTGTTCCCATTTCGATGTTGTCTTATCATTTTGCACCAGCAGAGTTGTGAGAGCTTAAGTTATAGTTTCAAGAGTTGCATGATAAGGGGGTTTATACGCCTGAGTACATCGCCATGGGGAGCTCCAGCCTTATTTGCTAAAAAAAAAGGATGGGTCCTTGCGATTGTGCATTGACTATAGGAAATTGAATAAAGTAACAGTGAAGAATAAGTATCCTATGACGAGGATTCATGATTTATTTGACTAGCCAAAGGGTTCGAGTTATTTTTTGAAGATTGACTTGAGATCAGGGTATCATCAATTGAGGATCAGGGAAGAGGACATTGTGAAGACCGCTTTCTGTACTCGTTATGGCCACTACGAGTCTTTAGTCACGTCCTTTGGTTTGATGAATGCTCCTACGACGTTTATGGATTTGATGAATCACATATTCCACCTGTATCTTGACAGCTTTGTGGTCGTATTTGTAGAGGACATTCTTACCTACTCACCATCAAGGGAAGTGCATGAGGAACACCTACATGTTGCGTTACAGCTTTTATGGGAACATAAGTTGTATGCAAAAATTGAGAAGTGTGAATTTTGGTTGTCGGAGGTAAGTTTCTTGGACATGTGGTTTTGAGGGATGGAGTGTCTGTGGACTCTTCATTGATTGACGCAGTGATGAATTGGGAATGATCGAGGAATGTGTTTGAGATTTGGAGCTTTTTGGGTTTGGTCGGCTACTACCGGCGATTCGTGAAAAAATTTTCTCGACTTGCCGCGCTGATGACTTGTCTTATGCGTAAGGGAGTCAAGTTTGTTTAGAGTGAGTCTTGTGAGTTGGCATTCTAGGAGCTGAAGAAGAGATTGACATGTGCACCTGTTTTAGCTATTCCAAAATGAGGTTTGGATTACACGGTTTATTATGATACGTCTCATGATGGCTTGGGATGTATTTTGATGCAAGAGGGTAAGTTTATAGCGTATGGATCTCCACAATTAAAAATGCATGAAAAGAACTATCCAACACATGACTTTGAGTTAACAGCGGTGATTTTTGCCTTGAAGGCATGTCGGCATTAACTGTATGGTGAGCACTTTGAAGTCTATTTAGATCACAAAAGTTTAAAATATTTATTTTTCCAGAATGACCTGAATTTGTGCTAACGAAGATGGATGGAGTTTATGGAGAATTTTGACTTTGATCTTCAGTATCATCCGGGGAAGACCAATGTTGTGGCTGACGCTCTCAGTAAGAGGTCCTTTGGTTCCTTAGTTCGAGTTGCTATGAAGGAGTAGGACATGCTTGGGGAAGTTGGTGAGTTTGACTTGGGTCTCGGTGAGGCAAAGAGGGGTGCGACGTTATTTTCTGTGGTTTCGTGACCCGTGCTTATTTCACGTGTGCTTGAGGCTCAGCAAACAGATCAAGAAGCTCAGATGTTCTGGGATCATGTTGCTAGTAAGGATGACACCAAGGGGTGGGTTTTGTGCCTAGATCAAAGTTTGAGATTTGATGGAAGAGTGTTTGAACCAGGGCCGTGCCGTGAGGAAGTGTTATATGATTTCCACCATTCTCATCTTGTAGTGTACCCAGGAGGCACCAAAACGTATCATGATCTGCACTGTCAGTTTTGGTGGAAGGGAATGAAAAGGGATGTGGCTCATTTTGTTTCTCGGTACCTCACTTGTCAGTTAGTGAAGGAAGAACATCAGAGGCCAGCGGGGCTACTGCAGCCATTGCCAGTATCAGAATGAAAGTAAGAAAATTTCACGATGGACTTCGTTTCTGGACTTTTGAGATCATCTAAGGGGCATGATGCGATATGGGTTGTGGTTGATAGACTGACTAAATCTGCACACGTTCTTTCCATGCATATGAAGCATTCCATGGACAAGTTGAGTAACTTGTATGTTAGTGAGATTGTTCGACTACATGGAGTACCCGTGTCTATTATTTTCGACCGAGACCCATATTTTACATCGCGCTTTTGGTAGAGTCTTCAGTCAGCTTTGGGGACAAGCTTGTTTTTCAGTACCGCTTTTCATCCCCAGATGGATGGTCAGTCTGAGCGTACCATTCAAATTTTAGACGGCGTGTTACGAGTTTATGTATTAGACTTTCGGGGATCATGGGATGATCATCTACCATTGGTAGAGTTTGCTTATAACAATAGTTATTAGTCGAGTATAGAGATGGCGCCTTTTAAGGTTTTATATGGTAGGCCGTGTAGGTCACCTATGTGTTGGACGGATATAGGAGAAGTACCCGTGTTGGGACCTAACTTGGTACGTGAAAGAACAGAGAAAGTTGCCGCTATTCGTCAACGTTTGGTGACGGCCAAAAGTCATCAAAAGAGTTACGTACATCAAAGGAGGAGACCCTTAAAGTTTGAGGTGGGGGACCACGTGTTTTTAAAGGTCTTGCCACGCCAATTTGATGAGATTCGGTCATAGCGAAAAGTTGTCGCCACGCTTCATTGGACCGTTTGAGATCCTTGAGAGGATTGGAGAGGTGGCTTACTGTGGCACCGAGATTTTGGATTTTATTCAAAAATAGAAAAATCAAGAGTTATTCAGAAAACTTTTAACACCTTGAAAACTAAAAGATCTTGAGAACTCTTTTATTTGAAAAATAAAATCGCCACTTAGTTTTTGAGAAAAACCAAGAAAAACAAAACGAACCATTGATCCTTAAAACGTTTAAATAGAGAAAACATGGGTTTGGGGGCTAAGATACGAATCGGAAAAGGTGTTAGGCACCCCTTTTGCCTAACCACGAGGTTGGCCTCTACTAATCATTATTGGTTTTTAATTAGATTTCTCAAATGCATGCAAATACAAAAAGTGGAGGCAAAGGAAGAATAATTAAAATTAAATAAGAAAATAGCATAGCATAGGTATATAAAACATAAAATAAAGCATAAAAAGAAATCCTAAGCAAAGCATATAAAATCTATACTAAGGATAAAAGAAATCCTAAGCAAAGCATATAAAATCTATACTAAGGATATATGGTGAAAACCGCATGTGATGAACAAAAGATAAAATCAATTAGCTATCCCTAATCATGTTAAAATAATGCTAAGAATGCATGGTAAGCATAACAGGGTTCTAAACGAAGATAAAGTAATCCTAAAAGTTTCTTAACATCAATCATGTTGGAAACATACTACAGACTCCATACTGAAAATCATACAGAACTCATTAGAATGCTGTGGAAGGCAAAACTAAGCTATTGAAAACAAAGAAAAAAAAGAAAAGGTTGTGGCCATAACATATGAATGTTGCAGTCGCCAAGAAAGTGGGAAAAAAAGTATACGGCCACAATATTAATTGATGCGATTGCACTGATGTTAGTGCCAGTATGTTGCGTCCGCAGCATTAATGGTTGCGACCGCAGGGTATTTGGGCACTGTGTTACTAAATTTTAAGAAGCAGTATACTGGGTGTGAATGTGTGATATATCTATGGCATGAAACAAAATCTGATTAAGTCTATTTTAATCAAGACTACGATGAAAGCATGAGTAACTAACTAAAATCTAACAATGTTGCTAACCAAAATCGAAATTGAACGTGTGAATAAAAAATCCATAATTAAGCATGCGAATGAGGTAACTAAGGCAATGGAACATAATGATAACAAGTTAAAAGAGAGAAGCAAACAAATCTAAAATTAAAATACAGAAATTAACCCGACCACTCCATGGGGTAGGAAATGTGGAGAGAGAAGTGCCGGGGTTCTAATAAGAGTACTTGAAATGCAGCAATTCGGGTGTATCCTCAAGTCGTCGGGATTAATGCTCGTCTATCCGATCTTTGGGAAGTGCTCCAATTCCAGTGCTCGGGCAATAGGAATGAATAGAAGATTGGGATGCGGCTTGGTAATGCGGCAGAATATCGGTGAACTTAAATTGGCCTCCAAAAATCGTATCGAAGATACGTTTATATAGAAAATGCCAACCAATGAGGTGCTGACACATTCAAGGCCTCAGAATATTTACAAAAGGTTGTAATCGCCACATTTGAAGTTGTAGTCGCCACCTTTGAAGGTTGTGACTGTGAGGTTGAAAGTTGCGACCGTGAGGTTTTTAGGGTTTCCAAAGCTTTCACGTTGCGGTCGTGACATTCAAGGGAATGGTCGCAAAGTTCAAAGGTTGCAGCCTCAATAATTTGCGCTAGTGAACAACTAGGTTGCGAGGTTTTAAAGATTGCACCCTCAAGGTTTAAAAGATGTGATTATGCGGTTTGGTTTCACGGAGTATTTCCTCCACATGGCAAGCCACAGACACGGTGATGACATCTTCGGGACACGGTGATGACATCTTCGGGGCATGGTGGGGACCCTCTGCTTCTGACAGCACTTCCCTAGGCTCTATTGGGGGAGCTAACTCAAGCATTCCCATAGACGGGACCTCTGAACCTCAGCCCTCCACTGCTATGGGTGCGATGGACATTCTAACGACTGAGGTTGAGCGGTCCTTACTTCGAGCTGCCAAGGATTGTGAGGCAGCAGCGCGGGCAGCAACAGCAGCGTAGGTGACAGTAGATCAGGCAGCGACTGATTAGGCAGCTGCCGAGGCTGAGATAGCGGGTTTCTTGTACCCCCATGCTGGCGAGGGCATTCCAGCTTCTTTCGACCCTCTGTGGTATGCTTTATTCCCACAATGCCTGAGACCGAGAGGGATGAGGAGGTACGAGCCTCCAGTTGCTAACGTAACTCTCGACTTTCTTCTCCGTGAGCCTCATGCCCATCTCTCGCCATAATCACGCGGTAAGTCCTCTTGTTCTTCTTTTTTATTTCAGAACGTTGAAGCATGTTTGTAGTTCTACTTTCGAACATAGATACATATCTAGGATCCCCTGATACTTGCGATTTGATGTACATGATTACAGAATCCAAAACATAAAAGATTTTCCCAGTTAAAAAAAAACATTATAACATATTTAATATGTAATTAAAAAACTTGATAACAAACGGGATTTGTAATGGTCATAAATGCAATTCAACCACACCACATACTTATTCAGAACCAGAAACCTAAGATAACGGACCTGGACATTGGACTAAGGATCTAACCGAATACACCTGAGCAATCGGATCTTTTGAACAAAACACCTAGTTACTAGGATTTAGAACACGGGTGCCTAGGGAGCAGGCTTAAGACATAGGATGCCCAGCACTAGGGTTTAGGGTGCCTGAGGAGTAGGGCTTGAAACATAGGATGCCTAGCGCACTAGGGTTTAGGGTGCTTAGGAAGTAGGGCTTGAAACATAGAATGCCTAGCGCACTAGGGCTTAGGGTACCTGAAGAGTAGGGCTTGACACATAAGATGCCTAGCCACTAGGGTTTAGGGTGCCTGAGGAGTAGGGCTTAAGGCATAGGATGCCTAGCGCAGTAGGGTTTAGGGTGCCTGAAGAATACGGCTTGAAACATAGGATGCCTAGCGCACCAGGGCATAGGTGTCTGAAAAGTAGGGCTTAACAAACCCAAGGGTCATCTCACGAACATAGGACGTAGACAACGCCTGATAAACCTAGGGCTTAATAGACCTAAGATGCCTTCTAGAATTAAGAATACCTAGACAATGCTTCACATATGACTAGGATTTTAAACGGGATTTGCCAGGCACACTAGGGCTTAGGGTGCTTAGCTCACTAGGTTCTGATAGACCTAAGACGCCTTCTGAGCTTAGAAATACCTAGACAATGCTTCACGTGTGGCTAAGATTTTGAACGGGGTTTGCCAAGCGTACCAGGGCTTGGGGTGCTTAGCTCACTAGGGCTTGATAGATCTAAGACGCCTTTCGGACTTAGGAATACCTAGACAATACTTCACATATGACTAGAATTTTAAACGGGGTTCGCCTGGCGCACCAAGGGATGGGGTGCCTAGCTCACTAGGGCTTGATAGACCTAAGATGTCGTTTGGACTTAGGAATACCTAGACAACGCTTCGCATATGAATAGAATTTTAACGGAGTTTGCCTGGCGCACTAGGGCTTGGGGTGCCTAGCTCACCAGGGATTGATAAACCTAAGATGCTTTCTAAACTTAGGAATACCTGACAATGCTTCGCATATGACTAGGATTTTAACGAAGTTTGCCTGGCACACCAGGACTCGGGGTGCCTAGCTCACTAGGACTTGATAGACCTAAGACGCCTTTTGGACTTAGGAATACATAGATAATGCTTTGCATATGACTAGGATTTTGAACAGGATTTTTCTTGGCGCACCAGGGCTTGTGGTGCCTGGCTCACTAGGGCTTGATAGACCTAAGATGCCTTCTGGACTTAGAAATACCTAGACAATGCTTCGCATATGACTAGAATTTTGAACAGGATTTGCCTGGCACACCAAAGCTTAGAAAACCTAAGGATCGTCTCACGAACCTAGGACCTAAACAATGCTTTGCAGATGACTAGGTTTGCCTGGCGCACCAGGACTTGGGGTGCCTAGCTCACTTAGGCTTGATAGACGTAAGACGCCGTCTGGATTTAGGAATACCTAGACAACGCTTTGCATATGACTAAGATTTTGATAGACTTATCTCTCTTTCTTCATTATTTTTGGCATCTGATCTATCTGACAGCTTCAACTATATGTTCTGATCATCTTCATTTTTCTTTTACAGGCTGGCCTATACATCAGAGGCTTTGGTGGCTCCAGAGATGTCCTGGAGTGATATAAAGCCCTTCCTCCCCTGAGCTGTGCTTTCATTGATGGATCTGAATTCTCCCGCTTTATATCATTGCTGGGTGACACCAGTAACGACAGAGTTCAGTTGACTTCGTTGGCCGATAGGTGGCTGGATACCACCAATACCTTCCACTTCTCGACATTTGATGCCACTCTGACACCCCTGGACTTCTCTATGATTACTGGCATCCGAGTCGACGGAGATCCCATTCCATTCGACCTAGACGTACTTCCTCGTCACTGTTCCTCTTCAGATGGATCAGGGTCACGCCAAGTACACATGGTTTTATACCCATTTCTGCCATTTTCAGTGCACAGAGCCTCGACGCTATGAGTGGGTCGCTTGGGCCTTTCTGCTATACGTGTTCGGTGTCTCCTTGTTTGCGAACAAGAAGAACACCGTTCATCTACATTATCTGGGAGCACTTTATCATCTAGATCGAGTTGCCACATATGATTAGGGAGGCGCTGCTCTTGCCACCCTTTACGTTTCTATGAGGGCAATGACACGGATCCCACAAGAGCTCAGCGTCGCGGGGTACTAGAGGTTCTGAGAGGTATACCCTTATTTCTATTTTCTGTACTTCCATCCATTCTCAAATCTGTTATCCGTTCTTTTGCTGGCCCTTTCTTTTACATTTGTGGAGTTATGAGTTCCTCGAGATGCATGTCCCGGTGAACTCCCATGAGGATCCTCTAGTTATTCCTCGTGCTGCTTAGTAGGCGAGGGGATTTAAGGGGATGAAGCCCAGAGGGAATAGCCTCGACAGATTCTAAATTTTTTTTGACCAACTGACCTCTGACTAGGTATAACTTCTGTTTTCTACTTTCATCACTGTTCTCCGTTCTGTTCTTCTACTGCTTTTGTCCTATCACCATTCACTACCACTGTCCTATCACTACCCACTGCTTGCTGTTCTGTTCACTGTTCACTGTTTTGTCACTATTTTATTCACTGTTCACTACTTGTTATTCTATTCATTGTTCACTATTTTTGAATTGGATGTCTTCCCTTTTTTGCAGGTCTGATGGGATGTATGGCGAGGGCTGGAAGGGAGAGTTGGCACAGATCTGATGCGCAGCCGTGACATCTCTACGCTACGGATTCTATTGAAGGGCCCCTTCTACCGAGAGTGGTACCTCGGGGAGAGAGTAGTTTGCCAGTCCTTCGGCCTAGATCATGTTTGGATCTCAGTGCCTCCTCCTGCTCTTATGCATAAGACTGATATCATGAGCGACCTAGACATCATGCTGGAGGTGGTCAGCGTTCGTACATCTACCTTACTGGAGCCTACAGGCGACTACGCGATGTGGGCGAGGGGACACTTGATGGGTCCGATGGGTCCGAGCCCTGAGGTTGCAGGGATTCCTCCAGCTGGACCGAGTAGAGGTAAGAGGAGAGCAGGAGTAGCAAATGCGCAAGCTGTGCTGGGAGTAGGAGTTGGGGCTGCCAAAGCAGCTGGCGCGGGGGCGAGAGTTACTAGAGCTGGAGTTTCCAGAGCAGCTAGTGCAAGAGCGGGAGTTACTGGAGCTGGAGTTTTCAGAGCAGCCGGCGCAGGAGCAGAGAAGCAGCAGGTGCAAAGATCCCGTGGGATGTCACTGTCTTTGTGGTAGGCCATCCATTCGACCCCCCTGTTCTAATTCCACCTGCTCTAGAGTTCCGAGTTAACATCACCTAGGTTTGTCCATGTCCTTTCTTTTCCTTTTCTACCTTTCCCCGTTTAGTTTGCTTAAATCTTATTTCCTTCTTGCAGGTTGGCTAGGCATGGGCGGATCGGGTGCTGCTCCTAGTGTCAAGCCTGAGGGCACTGGTCCGCCAGCAAGATGCTTCCCTTCGGGCAGCCGATGTTGCTTTCACTCCAAAGGCTATTGTGAGTACCCTCTTTCACCGTTCAACTCTTCATCCTTTTTGCATATTATGTTCCTGTACTTATCTTTATTTCCTTTTTCACAGCCACAGGCTCTAGTTCGAGATCTTACGCGAGGTCGTGGGTCCCGTGCATCTTCCTGGGCTCGCTCTACTTGGGGATCTGCTTCATCTGTTCGGAGCCATTCTAAGGTCGTATCTACTTTCAGTAGCGATGATGATGACAGAGATGACTTGGACGAGCTATTTGATTCTATCGAGGCCGGTCCCTCAGACGCAAGGCCTTTTGTACCTCCCCTTCCACGTCGAGTCCACCAGAGGCACTAGAGAGAGAAAGATACTTCCCCCCTTTTATCTGTACTGACTTTATTTATTCTACAGCTTCTCATACATTTTGATACATTCAGGTTTTTGGGCCTGCATGCCCCAATTTTATTCGTTGATAGGCCAGAGTGCCCCTGCACTTTCAGATACACTTGGGCCTTCGAGCCTTTTACTTTTCTGTTCCATGCATGATACAAGTCTCGAGTCACAGTCTAAACTTTACAAGAATTTACTTTTTTAACAAAAAAAGATGTATTAGCAACAAAATATTAAACAAACAGTAGAAAAGAGAACAAGAGGTACACAAAAGGTATGAAAAAGGGTACACTCGCAACCTCTGAAGGTTGCGGGTACAAGGTTTGATCCTTGCGGTCGCAAGGAAGTACAAAGGGAAGGACACGGTCGCATGAAGGAAAAGGTTGCGGCTACGTACAGAATGTTGCGGCCGTGCCTTGGAGGTTGCGGTAACGAGAATCTTGAGCTTTACCGAGCCTTCTAGTGTGCAGCCTCTTCATGCCCAATAAAAAGGTGGATTGGGGCCCCTCACTCTTCGTCCCTTTCAACATAATGGCCTCTTTTCATAGCTCACTTTCCACATGGATAGAGAAGTTTTTAGCCATTGAGTGTCTCAACTTCACATCTTTTGGTATCAACTCTTTGTTATCTCTAAGAGCTGTCAAGATCAACGGGCCACTGCTGAAAGTCACTACACAGCTATGGGATCCACAGTCCCATGTTTTTCGCTTTGTCCTCGAAAAATTATGCTCCACTATAGAAGAGTTCACTGCCATTCTGGACCTTGCTCCACAAAAGTTATTGCAATGCAGACTCCCTTCCTCTCTAATCAGAAACAGGGGATGTGCCCTTGTGACCTATCCAAGAAGGAGGCTTTTCTCCTGACATCTAATGATTGCCTTGATATTACTCGGATTATAGATAGATTCTGTCCTATTGGCAACCTTGGTGATCTCGACTTTCATTTACGGCATCGTTATACCCTGTGCTTCTGCCTACTTACTCGTTACGTTCTTGTTTCTTCTGATGGACGAGTCAGCTCCCTGCTAGTTGGCATTGCGAGTCAGATATGGTTGGGAAAGGACTTTGTGCTGATGGTGCTTACCGAAACTCTAATTGGCCTGGACGCTATTCATCGCAGCGTGACCTCTACCTTCGCTGGCAATCCTCTGCTTCTCCAGATATCACTTAAAGCTACCCCTTTTCACTTTTCCTATCCTTTTTTCGGCAATCCTTTATTGGCATGTCTTTCGCATTTCCATCCATCCAAGACACACTAATAGTTACAAACACATTACCCCTAGCCCAACAACCTTCTATAAGCCTCTCTCATCAAAGGAACATATTTGTAGATTAATCACCTTCCACTTATCTCTTCCATGAGTTTTTAACAATTAATTCAGCCGATTCTTGGGCATCTATCGGAGCCCTTCCATTGCACCCTCAAATGGGCCAGGTTTCGCCTTCCAACTCAACCATCACGGGCGCATTCATGATAATTTGCAATACACGAGTACCTAAAATCCTTGCACTCTCATGCCTTTTGATGCCTTCCAAGGTCTCTCTCTTGGTTTCCCTCACCGGCCTCTTCTGCCCCTTCATCTAGTTCAGGCTCGGCCTCCAAGGGCTCATCATCTTGTCCTCCACAACAGCCTGCATCTTCTTCTACCCCTTCATCTAGTTCAGGTTTGGGCATCAAGAGCACGTCATCATGTCCTTTTCTACCCCTTCATCTAGTTCAGGCTTGGGCACCAAGGGCCCATCACCATGTCCTTCGTCCATCCCGTAGTCCTCGTCGGCCATTTTTGTAAAATTGAATATGCGCTCACTCCTTCGCTCTCCCTTACTCAATTTTTACTACTGTTCTCTCCTTTTTCTTTGTTTCTCTAAGTTTTTACCGCTCTTCTCTCCTTTTGCTTTGTTTCTAGTGGTAATCTCTCTTTTTGCTTTGTTTCTCTCGATTTTTATCACTCTTATCTCCTTTTGCTTTGTTTCTCTCAAATTTTACCACTCTTTTATCTCTTGTTTGCAGATCTGGCTGATAGAGAAGGTGAATCTTATGGAGAAACTGATCGCAGATAGGTACAGTGCTGCTGCTCTTGTTCATTGCCCTTTCTTCCCTATATGGACCACTGAGGCAGCTTGGAGATAGTAACTTTCCTTGCTGACGGGGACAGATATCACCTGGCAGTGTTCCTGGTGGCAGATCCAAATCATGACTTTCACTACTATGGACCATCCTGGTGTGCTGTTGATCGGCTTACGACAGTCCACTTTTTATTATCCACACAGAATCATGAGGCAGTTTGGCCAAGGTCAGATTATATTCTGTGGCATACGAGGTCGTATGTACTCATCTTCCCTCTAGGCTGCATTTCTGGCAAAGTATCAGGAGGCTTGGCCATCTCATTCACTAATGCAGATGCAAGAGTTACAGTATCCAGAGCTCCCTGAAGAGTATAAGGTGTGACTGATCCAGGTTAGAGAGAAGAGAGAAAAAAAAAGAAGGAAGACAAGAGGCAAAGAGAAGGAAGATTTGAGGGACCTACTTTGCTCTTTGAATTTCTTAGCCTTTTTTTTAATGTTTTTTTAGAGTTTGGGACTTGCTCCCCCGTCTTTAATTTCAAAACCTTGTAATTGCAGCTGACGTAATGAAAATTCCATGTTTATCTTGAAAAAGGTTCTCAATTATTTAAAGTATTTCGATTTTTGCAATTTAAATGACCTTATTATCATAATTCAAAGACAAATTTGCATTGATCATTACTTGAATTCAAAGATAGCTAATCAAATAATGTGGTTGAACTTCTTGAAAGAAGCTGCCTACGTATCCCAAGAAATGGAATCAGGCCGTAACGTTGTTCGCGTTCGATTCATTCTTGAGTATTAACACTCTCCATTTATGATGCCCTGAATTTTTCCTATGTTGCCCTTTCGAGTTTTCGGCCTTGTGGGCTACTCTAACTTTTGCCTGGGCCGCCTTTCGATTTTTAACCCAGCAAGCTTTTATTTTATTTTATTTTTCTTTCAAGGGTCGTACCTTTTGAGCTGGTCCAAGTTTATCTGAGTGGAGAACGTGTTACCACCTAGATCCATAACGATTACCTCATCACCGATCATGATAGTCTTGATCAGATACAGCTCGGTCCAGTTTGGCTTGAACTTGCCCCTTGGATCAGAAACAAGAGCCCTGATTTCCTTAAGAACCAAATCACCTTCTCTTAAATTCCGGGTCTTAACCTTCTTATTGAATAATCGGGATATACTCCTTTGATACCCTTGTATATGGAATAGAGCTTGCAACCTTCTTTTATCAAACAAGAGTAACTCCTCCATTCGATTCCTTTTCCATTTTGCTTCCAGGATGTTGGCCTCAGCCACTACTCTCATTAAAGGAATTTCCACTTCAATGGGAAGCACTGCTTCAATCCCATATACTAAGGAGTAAGGTATGATTCCTGTTGAGGCTCTGATCGGCGTCATATATCCCCACAGTGCAAATGGTAGATGTTCTGGCTAATCCTTGTGTGAGCTGATCATCTTCTACAGGATCTTCTTAACGTTCTTGTTTGCCGCCTTGACTACCCCATTGGTCTGTGGCTGGTACAATGACGACTTATGGGCCACTATTCGGTATTTTTCAAAAAGGTCCAAAACCTCACCTTGAAAGTGCGACCCGTTGTCTAAGATAACCTTGTGGGGAACTCCATATCGACAAATGATATTTTGCTTGATGAACTTGGCAACATGGGTGGCTTTCAGTACTGAGTAAGTGGATGTCTCTACCCACTTGGTGAAATAGTCAATGGCCACCAAGATGAACTCATGACCATTCGAGGCCTTTCATGTTATTCTGCTAATTACGTCGATTCCCCATACTAAAAATGGCCATGGCGATGTCAAGCTATACAGCTGGGATGGGGGAACATGCATGAGGTTTGCATGGATCTAAAACATATGGCACTTTCACACGAACTGTATGCAATATGTTTCTATTGTCATCCAAAAACACCCTTGTCGCGGGATCTTCTTGGTTAACATATTTCCACTCATGTGAGGCCCGTAGACTCCAGCATGTATCCCTTTCATCAGTTCTTGACCTTCTTCACTGCTAACGCATAGCTTGTTGACCCTAGAATGCCCTCATTTGTACAGCTTTCCTTTGTAAATAACAAATTGCGTAGATAATCACCTTATCACTCTTTTGTCCTTTTTTCTTGCATACTTGGGGTATTCTCCCTTTTTCATAAAATTTTGAATGTCAAAGTACCAAGGGAGTTTGTCCGTGCTTTCTTCGGTTGCTACTGTCATTTCGTATGCCAGCTTTCTTTTCTGCTCAACTATCAGTAGCCTTATCTTGATTCTAGACAGTATGTTGATCATTGACGCCAAAGTGGCCAGGGCGTCAGTGAACTTGTTCTGCAATCTTGGAACATGGGTAAACACCACTGATTCAAAGAATGGAATCAATTTCTCAAGCTTTTGGTGATAATGGATCAGCGTTTTATCTTTAACCTTCCATTCTCCTCTCGCTTGTGAGACCACCAAGGCCGAATCTCTGATCACTTCTAGTTTCTTTGTCCCTAGTTCTAGGGCTACCTTTAACCCAAGTAAACATGCTTCATACTCAGCTTGGTTGTTGGTGACCTCGAAGTTGAGCTTTAGGGATAGAGGAACATGTGATTCATTAGGGGTGACCAGGAGAACTCCTATTCCATAGCCATACTGATTAGATGCACCATCAAAATACAGAGTCCATTTGTCGTCCCTAACTCTTATGAGCTATTCGTCGGGGAACTGAAACTCTACGTCCTCGTCCCCATCAATTGGTTGGTCCACCAAAAACTCTGCTACTGCTCTGCCCTTTATAGGTTTCCTGGTAATGTACTTGAGATCGAACTCTGACAACAATAACAACCAATGAGCCAGTCTTCCTGTTAGTGTCGGCTTCTCGAACAAGTACTTCAATGAATCCACCTGGGAGACTATATTCACCGTGAAAGATAACATGTAATGCCTTAGTTTTCAGGAGGCCAAACCAAAGCCCAACATGTCTTTTCCAATGACGCGTGTCGTACCTCGCATTCGGCCATCTTCTTGCTTAAGTAGTAAACATCCTTTTCAATCCCGGTCTCTCCTTTTTGTGCCAGCATGCATCCCATAGCTGAATCAGCCATTGACAAATAGAGAATTAGTGGCCTATCGAGCTCGGGAAGAGCTAAAACTGGTGGGTTTTGTAAGTAACGACGCACAACTTTAAGGCATCTTGGCATTTTTGGTCCCACTCAAACCTAACCCCTTTCTTTAGTAGACGAAACAACAGCTCGCAGGTGGTTGTCAGCTTGACTATGAACTAACTAATGAACTGTACCTTGCCCAAGAAACCTCTGACTTCCCACTTAGTCTTTGGGGGAGGTATTTCCATGATTTTCTTAATTTTTGAAGGGTCGACTTCGATGCCTCGTTGAGTAATCATGAATCCAAGTATCTTTCCTGTAGTGACTCTGAAGGCACACTTCTGTGGGTTGAGCCACATCTTATATTTCTTGATCCTTTTGAAGAATTTCTGCAGCGCTATGATATGGATCCTTGGATTTCATAATCATATCGTCCACATATACCTCGACTTCCTTGTGTATTATGTCATGCAGTATGGTGGTTGTAGCCCTCTGATAGGTTGTCCCAGCATTCTTCAAGCCGAATGGCATCACACGGTAGCAGTAGGTGCCCCAAGGTATGGTGAATGTTAACTTCTCTCTGTCTTCAGGGTTCATTAGGATTTTATTGTACCTAGAGAAGTCATCCACGAATGATAAGAGAGCATGCCTTGCTATACTATTTATCAAGGCATCAATGTACGGCAATGAGAAATCGTCCTTAGGACTAGTCTTGTTGAGATCCCGAAAATCCACACAGACTCTAATGCGTCCATCATTCTTTAAGACTGGCACAATTTGGTCACCCACTTTCGATACTTAGTTACAATAAGGAATCTAGCATTGATCTTTTTGGTGACTTCTTCCTTGATCTTCAGCGCCCATTTTGACAGTATCCTTCTCAACTTATGCTTGACCAATTTAGCATCCAGATACAAAGGAATATAGTGTTGGATGATTTTAGGATCAATGTCGGGCATATCCTCGTATGACCATGTAAAAATATCTTTGAATTCTTTTAATAAAGTTGATAATTGCTCACGTTCAACTGAAGATAATGAAGAATCGATTTGGATAATTTGTGGATTAGTTTCATTACTCAGATTAATTGACAAAGTTTCTTCAATTATAGGTTGAGCAAGCATTTCTTCTTCTCTTTTTATTTCTTCAGGGACATCCCCTTCGAATTTAAAATCATCAGAAATCGTATAAAATAAATCGAGCAAAGCAAGGTAACAAGAAATCTCGTTCATTTCATTGATATCAAAAAGGGAGGGGATTACAAACTCAAAAGTGAGAGAGAAAGAATGTGCACAGACAGACGTGCCCTCGGACGCGACATCCAACTGATCAGAACAAAGAAAAAACTCACAAGACTCATACTCAAACTCGAGACTTAAATCATACAAATTACAGAATTCCAAAGACCAATTATCTATATTCATCAAAGCTACGTCCGCAATGAGCCTCGTATAGTCTTCTGGTGCACCGTAGCCCATCGTCAAGCACTCCTGATCGGCTATACGCATCTGAGTCATCTGATCATTGAACAGAGCTCCCATGTCGGTGCCGTCCAGCTTGTCTGCTCAGTCCTCTTTCTCTTGGATCTTCTTTCCTTTCTTTTCTCTCTCCTCTGTTGCTTTCTTTTTCTCTGTATCAGATAGTTTGTGGCTGAAGAAGATCTCCAGACCTGGCAGCTTCTAATTAGTTTTCTCATCAAACCATGGTTCCCGGAAACCACAGTAAGGAAAATCTTCTCCTTCCTTGATGAAGTGGCCATTCAACATTCCCGCGTACCTGCTCTTCTTTCCTCTCTGTCTTTTCTTCGGCTCTTTTAGATCCTCTTTTGTTGGCTTATACCCCAGGCCAAGATGTTGTAAGGTCGATAACACTTGATGGGCTCCGGGATTCCCTACTTTTGGCTACCCAACCCCATTCTTGAAAAATAAGACTTACGTCTCATCATCTGTACAACCTAAGCCTCATCAAACCTGAACCCGCTCAGGAACACATCACCCTCTCTATGTTGAACTTCTAGGAGAGTTGAGCCGTCTTCTCTTGGGGGTTTGATACTATCCTCCTCATGAATAGTTAGCACTGCTCCGTTCTTAACCAACTTTAACTTCAGATGAAGGGTAGAAGGAACTGCTTGTACATCAGGGTCATGGAGCCATGGTCTTCCCAACAATAAATTCAAGGATGTCGGAACATCCAACAAATGAAACTCTACAAAAGTTTCTAGCGGTTCGACCGACACAACAAATGTCACCAGCCCAAGCACATCTCGCCTCATGTTATCATAGGCCCTAACCCCCTGGTTGCTGGGCGTGAAATGATCCGGCTTCATTCCTAAATAAATCGCCATTCTGAGCGGGTAGACATTCAGCGCCGACCCATTATCGATGAGCGTGATGGGAACCCACTTTTTCAGACACTCGACAATGATATGCAGGGTTTTGTTGTGATTATTTCCTTCTAACGGTAAATCTTTGTCAGAGAAGGAGAATACCTTGGGCTCTACAGTTGGTAGAATTAACTCGTCAACTGTTCGAGAGTTGCATCTATCGAGACATTTGCCTTATTCAGTAGCTTTAGCACGGCTTGTCGGTGCCGGTGCAAAGCCATTAGCAGACCCCAAATGCTAATGTTGGCCTGAGTTTTTTTCAACTGTCTCAACACAGCATCGTCTTCCCCTTCCTACTATTTCTCTTTTCCCTTTCCACTTGCTTGTCCTCTTTCTATCTGAACTGGTTTGAAGTGCCTTCCGCTCCTGGTCAAGTGCTCCACCCCTTCCTTAGACTCCCATAAACTCGACATTGCATTTTCAATTTGTCTGACCTCAATGATGTATGAAGAGCTCTCGAACTCCTATAAGTTATTCAGATCACTGCTCTTCGGCCTTCCTTTTCTCTCTTCTTCATCCTCAATTACCCACATATTGTCAATATCGTCCAAGCCCCATATGTCTTCTTCTATGTATCCCACTTGTGGCTCACAAGCTACCCAAAACTCGGTCCACCCCTCCTCATTTGACTTTAACACTATTCTGACTAGCCAATAAGACTGCATTTCATTGACATGCACCTCTTCTCCAAAAAGCTGATGAAGAGCAATGTCGTCTAGAACACCACCAAACCCATACGACCGTACTGGGTAGTCGAGCGGCCAGTCATCATCATCGTTGCATTCCTCCTCAATCTAATTGTCTTCCTGCACTACTATTTCAAATCCATTCCAGGCTGTGTCATTTCATTCTTCCATTTTCCACCCATTCCCGATCATGATCAATGAGCAAGACTGTTCTTCAGCAATTGGAACATACGGATGCGAAAGATGTGCCGGATAGATGTAGCAATTGGGATCCTCTGACTGCCTTAGATGGATACAGTTCAAATCGGCTTGCTTGGCATGATTTGGCAGCGAATTGGTTGTGACATTTGGTTTCTGAACAGTAGACGGGGGTGGGATAACTTTGTTATCGATGAGGTCTTGGATTTTATAGCAAAGTCTTAGGCAATTATCAGTCAAATGCCCATGACTCTAATGGAACAAGCAATTCTAGGAAAGATTGTATCTCGGTGGCAGAGGGTTAGGTAACGGCATCGGATCGAGAAGCTTTATCAGCCTTTTCTCGATAAGTCAATTCAGGGCTGTAGTCAAAGGTATGTTAAGGGAAGTAAAGCCTCTCCTCAGCATCTTTTACTGTGGTGGTTGGTTAGTTTTGGGAGGTGGTGTAGAGGATGAGGAGTTCGGTTGGTCTAGTTGGGGGTTCAGCAGGTTAACCTCGTTTATGTGGGATACGAGGTTAGCAGAAGGGGTAAGTTGGTTTTGGTTCGAGTTATTGGTGGGGTAAGGCTTTCTCAATTTTTAGCTTGGCTCAGCTTTCTCATTGTCTCTAGACTGAATGGCGTCCTTTATCTGAACTTCGGTGTAAAATAGCTGATCGAAGGTGGAGAGCGGTTGTGTGATTAGATACCGTTTCAACGGGGACTGGAGATTCTTTACCACAATCCTGACCTGCTCCTTCTCCATCGACCGATTTGTCATCTTGGTCGCCTTGCCCCTCTATCTGGCCAGAAAGTTAACGAATGACTCCTTACTTTCTAGACGAGTGGTCTTAAGCTCCCGAGTTATTACATCCAACTAGACGTTGTAGCCAATTGGCTAACAAAGGCCGTGGCAATGTCTTCCCACGTCTTGGTTTTGGCGACATTCAAAGAAAGGAACCCCTTTTGAGCTGCTCTAGAGAGAAACTGATGAAAAAACTAAGCCTTCAACTAACCATTGATTTCCATGGGAGAGAGAGTACTGACATACATCCTCAAATGGATCCAGGGGTTTTCGATTCCATCGAACTTTTTTATTATCGGCATCTTAAACATATCCGAGAGCTTAGCGTTTGAGAACAAGTACAAGCCTCTCACATTCAGCATATACTCCTTAACCCCTTTTGCCTTTCTCAACACCTTCTCTATCCTATCAATCTTGTTCGCCAGCACGGACTCCCTAGATTAGGTAGTATTTTCCTCTTCCACCACAACCTGGCGAGGAATCCAGGGTGGTACAACAACTTGTGGTCCATCGTGACCATGATTATCATCCCAAAAATACTCTCTGTTTTCATTTGGGCCCTCCTACTGCTCATTCACACCTAGCAAACGATCTTGAATTGCCCAAATCAGTGTCTGACACTGAATCTGAGCTTGTGTCTGTTGTTCAACTGCTCTCTATCTATTAGCAATTGCCCTCATTAGGGCTGCCAAGTTCACCTCATTTTCTACCATCTCGGACAATTCAGTAGTCTGTTCAAATACCCTGTAGAGTCTTCTGGTAACAGATCTGGCCCAAACACGTAGAGGATACAACTCTTCTGACCCAATGATATAGGACAAAAACAAAACCTGAGAACCCAAAAGGAGAGAAGAAAGCATCAGAAGATCCTCAGACAGAACTCCAGCAAAGACGACAAACTTTCCAAGCACGGTACAATAAACTGTGATAGGGTACAAATAGCGAAACAACAGGATGCCCCGGCTCGGCCTAGACCAATAGAAAACCAGAAAGCATAACATAGCAACCGAAAATCCCAAAAGAAAAGCCCTAGAAAAACCTAACCAACACCATACAAAGGAACACACAACCATCTGGGAGAAAAGTTTAAACAAAGGTTCTACAGGAAAAAAATAGACAGAACTCCGGGAGGGAAAACTAATCTAAACCAAACAAAACCGTAAGCCAAAAGATGGACAGGGACCCGGGAGAAAACTATCCTAATCCAACACCGGTACTAAATAAAGCCAGGGACCCGGGCAGAGCCCTAGGAGGAAAGCAAGCTTACACAAAGCCGAGATGCTCAACCAACATCCCGGGTAAAGCGCCGGGAGGAAAGCAATCCTACACAAAGCCGAGAAGCTAAACCCATAGCCCGGGTAGAGCCCGAGAGAGAAAGCTATTCTAAACTAAAAAGGGTCCTAAGCCAAAACTTGAGGCAAAACCCTAAGAAAGAAGCTACCCTAAGCCAAACAAAGGTCTAAAGAGAACCCGGGCAGGACCCCGGGAGGGAATCTATCCTAAACCGAACAACTAAACAAAGGTCTTAAGCATATACAAACAAAACATCCAATTAAATAAAAATACACAATGCTGCAGATTTAGCACCTAATGAAGGATTCTAAGCAACTATGTGTAGAAAAAGCCGATTTGGTCAATACTCAGGGTACCTTCTGAATAGAGTCAAGAATATACCTCCTATGCCAGGTATGGTGCAAGGTGTGGTCAAATGGTACGCAATAACCCTTTTTGTTGTACCTATCCGAGTGTGCAGCCAAAAGGTTTGCTTGCTTCCCCAATATAGCCCTGAGATAGTAAACTAACTGGGGTATCGGGTAAGCTAAGCGGTGGCTGAGAACAATGCAAAATGCATGCGAGAATGCAAATGAGAAAATATAATTAAGAACCAATGATACTTTCAAGTTTAGCTCACTTATTTGATTTTGTAAACCAGTTCGAGCGGAGTCGCCAAAAAATACTATGACGCCTGAATTTTGGATTTTATTCAAAAATATGGAATTCAAAAGTTATTTTGAAAACTTTTAACACCTTGAAAATCAAAAGATTTTGAAAATCCTTTTATTTGAAAAATGGAGTCGCCACTTGATTGTTGAGAAAAAAAAAACAGAAGGAGCCACTGTTTTTTAAAACGTTTAACCAGAGAAAACATGGGTTTGGGGGTTAAGGTATGAATCGAGGAAAGTGTTAGGCACTTCATTCGCCCAACCACGAGGTTGGCTTCTACTAATCATCATTGGTTCTTAATTAGATTTCTCAAACGCATGTAAATACAAAAAGTAGAGACAAAGGGAGAACAATTGAAATCAAATAAGAAAATAGCATAGCATAGGTATATAAAAGACAAAATAAAGCAAAAAAAGAAATCCTAAGTAAAGCATGTAAAATCTATACTAAGAATACATGGTAAAAATCGCATGCGATGAACAAAGGATGAAATCAATTAGTTATCCCAAATCATGTGAAAATAATGCTAAGAATGCATGGTAAGCATAACATGGTTCTAAACGAAGATAAAGAAATCCTAAAGGTTTCTTAACATCAATTATGTTGGAAACATACTACCGATTGCATACTGAACAACATACAGAACTCGTCAAAATGCTGTGGAAGGCAAAATTAAGCTACTGAAAATAGAAAAATGTTGCGGCCGTAACATATGAATGTTGCGGTCGGCAAGAAAGTGGAAAAAAAAGTATACGGACGCAATATTGATTGTTGTGATCGCACTAATGTTTGTGCTAGAATGTTGCATCCGCAACATTAATGGTTGCAACCACGGGGGATTTGTGCATTGTGTTACTAAATTTTAAGAAATAGTGTACTGGATGTGAATGTGTGATATATCTATGATTTGAAATGTAATCTGATTAAGTCTATTTTAATCAAGACTATAATGAAAGCATGAGAACTAACTAAAATCTAACAATGTAGCTAACTGGGGTATTGGTTAGGCTAAGCGGTGGCTGAGAACAATGCAAATTGCATGCGACAATGCAAATGAGAAAATATAATTAAGAACCAATGATACTTTCAAGTTTATCTCTCTTATTTGATTTTGTAAACCAGTCCAAGCAGAGTCGCCAAAAATACTATGGCGCCTGAATTTTGGATTTTATTCAAAAATAGGGAATTCAAAATTTATTTTGAAAATTTTTAACACCTTGAAAATCAAAAGATTTTGAAAACCCTTTTATTTGAAAAATGGAGTCGCCACTTGATTATTGAGGAAAAAAAAAGGAGCTACTGTTTTTTAAAACGTTTAACTAGAGAAAACATGGGTTCGGGCGCTAAGGTATGAATCGAGAAAAGTGTTAGGCACTTTATTCGCCCAACCACAAGGTTGGCCTCTACTAATCATCATTGGTTTTAAATTAGATTTCTCAAACGCATACAAATACAAAAAGTAGAGACAAAGGGAGAACAATTGAAATCAAATAAGAAAATAGCATAGCATAGGTATATAGAAGACAAAATAAAGCAAAAAAAGAGATCCTAAGTAAAGCATGTAAAATCCATACTAAGGATACATGGTAAAATTCGCATGCGATGAACAAAAGATGAAATTAATTAGTTATCCCTAATCATGTGAAAATAATGCTAAGAATGCATGGTAAGCATAACATGGTTCTAAACGAAGATAAAGTAATCCTAAAGGTTTCTTAACATCAATTATGTTGGAAACATACTACAGATTGCATACTGAACATCACAAAGAACTCGTCAAATTGTTGTGGAAGGCAAAATTAAGCTACTGAAAATAGAAAAAGGTTGCGGCCGTAACATATGAATGTTGCGGTCGCCAAGAAAGTGGGAAAAAATGTATACAGGCGCAATATTGATTATTGTGATCGCACTAATGTTAGTGCTAGAATGTTGCGCCCGCAACATTAATGGTTGTGACTGCGGGAGATTTGTGCATTGTGTTACTAAATTTTAAGAAACAGTGTACTGAGTGTGAATGTGTGAAATATCTATGGCATGAAATGTAATCTGATTAAGTTTATTTTAATCAAGACTACAATGAAAGCATGAGTAAATCGGTGTACTTGAATTATCCTCCAAAAATTGTACCGAATGTACGTTTATATAGAAAATGCCAAACAATGAGCTGCTGACACGTTCAAGGCCTCAGAATATTTTCAAAAGGTTGTGGTCGCCACCTTTGAAGGTTGCAACTGTGAGGTTGAAAGTTGTGACCGTGAGGTTTTTAAGGGTTTCCAAAGGTTTCACGCTGTGGTCGTGACATTCAAGGGAATGATCGCAAAGTTCAAATGTTGCGGCCACAACAATTTGGGCTAGTGAATAACTAGGTCGCAAGGTTTGAAAAGTTGCGGCCTGAAGGTTCAAAAGCTGTGATTATGTGATTTGATTTCACGGAGTACTGATTTTGAATCACTTTTCGACGGTCGTTCAGAGACTTTGCACATCATCTCACTTGGTTTTCATCATTGGATTCACCTAGATAAGCCTAAGATTTGGCAGGGTCAAATCGGGGTGTCTGCACTTATCGTCTAGCCTTGCCTCCTCAGTTATCATATGCGCACATTGTGTTTCATATTTTGATGCTTTAGAAATACGAGCCTAACCTGTCATATGTTTTGCATTAGGCAGAGTTGAAGGTTGACGACGATATTTCTTATGAGAAACGACCCATGAAGATTCTTGATACGAAGAAACAGGTGTTGCGTGGAAGAACCATTGCTTTCGTCAAGGTTCTGTGGCTTTATCACGGTGTCGAGGAGGCCATGTGGGAGCTTAAGTTTGAGGTTCGTGCAAGGTATCCAGAGTTGTTTTCATCTTGACCGTGTAGCGAATTTCAAAGACGGAATTCCTTAAAGAGGGAAGGTTATGAGGCCCGATTTCTTTTGTTTTTGTAATATAAGCATTCGATGTGTTATCTTTTGCTTTTGATTGGAATAGAAAAGTTTATTTCTATGTAATTTATGCATGTTGTAGCTTAAAAATGCATGATGGAATCAACCCCAGTCCTGTTTAGGCGATGTTATGGGAAGTTGGAAGCTTTCTGGGTAGGATTGCTCGATCGGTCCTTAGACTGCTCAAGCAGTCTGTCGCGAGTGGATTATATAGGTGGTAATGGGTGACCTTGGCTTTTGAACGAAAACTTGTCTAACAATCTTCTCTCTCTCTCTCTTTAAGAGACCTCAAAACCCTAGCCTTCTCTCAACCTTTTTCCTTGCTCCGGGTGTGATTTTTGGCGGAAAGCGTTGAGTTTTTAACTCAATACGATAGGATTCTAGACTATCTTACTTTTAAAAAATATTATGTGTGATTATGTGCATTTTTACCGTTTTAAAATGCCATAAATGTTGGATTTAGTGTTTAAGCCTTGTTTGGTTGGATAAAAAGCATGATTTATGTTTAAAGGATTTATTACAAAGCTGGCGGATGTATTAGTATGTGATTTTCAAATATGTGAGCTTTGAAAAATCGAAAGGACTTGTGAAAATGTTGCAAAAACTTGGGTTTTTGGTGAAACTAACCCTAGTGGTTGAGCCTTGGTTTCAATGGTTGGATTGAAATGGTGAAAACATTGAGAAAATGTTGGTTTTGCCTCCATGATTTTCGGATGGCGTGGTTGTGTGCCGTTTTAAAACGTTTTAAATGATAGCTATGTGCTTTAAAACATTTTCATGGATGAGCTGTGTGCCTTTGAATGATTTAATAGATAAACAGTAACAATGTGCTTAATTTGGGCCGAAATTTTTCTTCAATGAAATTTTGAAAAACTTTGCACAAGTAGGTGCTTCGTTCCTTTGGGTTAATCCCCGTAAATTAAGTGATTGTCCCAATGGAAAGTGTTTATTGTTGTAACAAAGTATAAGATTCATCATTGCCTAGCGAGCCATTAGATGCCCCAGACCTAGGTCAATAGTTGAGAATCTATAGTTGTCGCCTTTGTCCCTAGTGCGACAATGTCGGTACATAGTAAATCATTTGTGGTTGTGGAAACTTTGTTGGAAATTAAATGAGTTTTAATGTTGTTTTAAACTGTGGAACGTTGTTAGATTGTATGAGAATTTGTGATTTTGAAGAAAGAAAATCGTTTTGAGACTTGTGTAGTCAAGTTGTTCATATAATTGGTAATCGCATGCTATGCTTTTAATTCATGCTAGTTTTTCCTATTGGGTTTAAAATGACTCATGTTGTTGGATTCAAACATTTTAGGCAATAAGAATAATATGGTTTGATGATCAAGAACCCCGGTGGCGGTGGAATATAAAACTTGAAGTTTCTTTTTGATATTCCAATGTTTTGTATCGATGTAATCTTATGTTGGATTATGTAATTGATAAGTGCTGTTTTGTACTTAAAAACCTGTGGACTGTAAAGCCTTAAGGCTAAGATTCAAATGCATGTTTGTATGTATGGAGATGGAAGGATCCCCGGTTTGGTTTCTTATATTTCAAGTTATATCAAATGTTTTCGATTGGATCTTTGGCATCACAAAATAGGTTTTGTTTTTGGTGGTTCACCTGTCTCGGGTTTGGGGGCGTGACATAATCGGTCAACTTCCACTTCATTAAAAGCTTGATGTGAAGATATGCTACATGCTTCAAACTTTACATACTCTTCATAAACACGATTCAAGGTGTCTCTTACCTTTTGAGTAAGCTCATCCCCCATAGAAGGTTCATAAATATCAGAATAACAAAACCTCACATATTTAAGTTTAAAACAGGGATCTAACACAATTGCAAGCAACAACAATATGTTCATGTTTTCAAGTTTTCCCCAATACTTCTCGAATTTGTTCTTCATTTTTTTTGCCATGGCACTCAAATAAGCATCTGAACCCTTTGATCACTCGAGCAAGAAACTCTCAATAGCACAGACTTCAGTAAAGAACATATTGGAAGTCACAAACAATTAACCAGATAAGCAAATAGTAGCATCATAAAATTTCTTCAAAAAGTGACTGAAAACCAAAGCATCACCCCAATCTTTAGCGGTAGGAGGTCCATCATTAAGTTCTAAGATGAAATGCGAATCTTCCTCTTCTAATCTCTCAAGTGCTTTTTTAAACTTTGTTGCAATATCTAGCATAATATAAGTGGAGTTCCACCTCGTTGGTACATCTAGACACAAGGAACTTTTCAAAGTTATCCTGTCCTTCTCAACACATGTCTCGAATCAATGTTCTCTTTGTGGAGAACTTCTACCATACTTCACCGCATCACGAATTCTTGTAATCGAATTTTTTATTTCACTTAACCCATCTTTTACTATTAAATTTATAATATGAGCACAACACTTCATGTGGAAGAATACCCCACCCAAAATAAAAATGTCGCTTTCCTTTGATAACTTTCTTTTCAAGTAACCAATGGAGACATCGTTTGCACTAACATTATTCACAATAAGTGTACACAGTCTTTTTATACCCCAATCAACCAAACATGTCTCCAATGCTGAACCAATTGCCTCGCCATTATGACTGGAAATAACACAAATGTTGAGAATTCTTTTATGTAATTTTCAGTCTTTATTGATAAAATGAGCTATGAGACTCATGTAGAAAATATTCTGTAATGAGGTCCATGAATCTATTGTGAGGCACAATCTTTGATTTGATTTTGTCAACAATTTTTTTTAATTTGCTCTTATCCCTATTATACACAATGCCAAATAGTCTTTTTGCATAGTAATACGTGAAACTCTTTTGAAGCTAAGTTGTAGTGTATTACAAAATTCATGACAACCTTCACGCTCTATGAACCTAAAAGACAAATCGTCTGTGATAATCATTTTCACAAGTGCATCTCTACATGCAGTTTGGTCAAATTTTCAAAGACCAAGACCAGTTTAAGGACTTTCATCTTCAGTAACTGATTGAAATAATATAGTCTTTTGTTTTCTTTTCTCTTGATTGTAGGGATTTTTCAGTCAATTTGTAAGATGTTTTCTCAAAGTGCTAGTCCCATTTGTACTAATCCATGCATAGGTGTTCTGACAGTAATTACATTTGGCACCCTTTAGGTTTCGTACTTCCTTAAAAGTTTTAGAAAAATGAATCCAAACTTCAGAAGATTGTCTACCTCTTACTTGAGTGGGGGAGCTTGTGTTCATACTAAAAGGAAGATGTTGAAGCTCAGAGGCACTCAGGCGTGGTTGAGATTGAGAAGTGTCTCCAGTACTGGACATCTAACAAAAAACAATAGTAAATAAAAAAAATTGGAGTTAGAATGAAATTAGAAATCTGCTGCAAACATAAACAAAGCTTTTATGTTTTTAACACCGCAAACATTAAAGGAGAAAAAATATACACAACTTATAGGTTGCTGCAAACATTAACACAACTTATATTTGAAAGCTTAAACTACATGATTCTTTTTTCCCTTCAAATCCCTTCCCACAGCAGTTCAGACCTAAAACACCCCATAGATTGAACTTACAAGAGGGAGAAATCAAAATCCAGAAGGAGAGATCAAAATCCAAAGAGAGAAATCCAAACATGACACCATCATGGCAGATGCAATTGTCATACATACCAGAGGAAGAAATCAAAATCCAACCTGATATAGCAGAAATGATAATAATAATAATAATAAGAGTAAATTATACTGACCTCCCATGAGGTTCACAAAAATATCAACCACCTCCCATGTGATTTTTGAAATGTTACTAACCTCTCATTTGGTTTAATTTTTGTATCAAATTAGTCCAACCGTCAAATTTTCGTTCCTACTTAACGAAAAAACTATTTTTCAATGTATATTTTTTATTAAAACATAATATATTAAAACTGTTTTTCATCAAAGACTGTTTTTATTACTATATAAAAAATATATATTATTTTCTAATAAAAAATATACATTTAAAAACAGTTTTTCCGTTAAGTAGTAACGAAAATTTGACGGTTGCACGAATTTGATACAAAAACTAAACCAGAGAAAAAGTTATTGATATTAGAGAAACCATAGGGGAGGTGGTTGATATTTTCGTAAACCTCAGCAGAGGCCAGTGTAATTTACCCTAATAATAATGAATTAAACGAGCAAACAAATAAATAAACTCTTTTATAAAATGCACCTATAAATTGTTTCTCCATGCATTTATAAAAAAATAAAAATAAAAAGATATAGACTTAGAAGCCATTTTACCTTTTCAAAATCCATAAAATAGTTGAAATGGAGACCCACGATCTAATTTATGAAACAAGAGTTGAGTGAGGTGAACGGACTACGGAGGAAGGAGATTTATTGCCTCTGTCATCCATCGTCCGTCCGTCATCGTGACAGTCTTTAGGTGCTGAAGGTTGATGCAGCGCTGAGTGAACATTGAACAGAAAATGTGAAACTAGACTAGGTAAGCTTACGAGTTGCGACGTTGAAGTGTAAAGTGAAGGGTGGCTAAGAGACAAATTATGGTTAAGAGATAAAGTGTGACCCACATTATGTAGGTTGTGATCATTTATGAGTAATTATTTGATGCTCCCAGAGTTTCACGTGGCAAGTTCACATGGTGCTCCCATCCAATATAGTGACGACAAATTTTACGGTAGGGAGATGATGACTCACCTTTGTTGGGTGGTTAAAAGACAAAGGATGGCCCACATTATGCAGGTTGTGATAATTTATTTGCCATGAGTACCACGTGACATCGCCTACATGGTACTCCGAGAGTATCTAATAATTTTTCAAAGTGAAGAGGGTTTAGGTTAGCTGGGAAATGTAAGCCAATTAGGATTAGCTAAGAATTTAATATATATACATACATACATACATACATATATATATATATATATATATATATATATGTTGAAATTGTGGTATGTGGAAAAAACTCTTAGAATTTTGGCATGTGGGCAAACTCTCCCTCTCCCCACTCTCCCACATTCATTCCATGTTTATGAATGGAGTTATGCCTTGGGTCTCTTGGTTTGCCAAGGGACTTTTGGTTGTCTCCTTTGGATGCCTATATATATGATGCCATTTGGAGGCTTGGTAACAACAACAAGTGATATACACCACACACATCAAGAAGACACAAGTCCGGGTTTTGCTTCCTCAAGTTTGGTTCCTTTGTTGAAAGAGATCAAGCACATTCACATTCGCTGTTCAGTCAAAAAGGTTTGCTCCTCCGACTGAAGATTATCCGTTGTATCTTGGGAGACAGACGCCGGTACAACCTCAAAGCACCAGTGGTGAGGCGGCGAATCTGTTTTAAGAACACCGTATGAAATACGGGCCTAGGAGACTTTTTCCTTATATTTGTAATTCGAGATGTAATTCTTGTCATTTCATTTTTTTTTTGTAATTTTGTAAAAAATGATGAATACAGAAAGTTTGA
>JAULJZ010194021.1:0-12392 GCA_032270985.1 Heliamphora pulchella | reverse complement strand
GAACCACAGGCTGTCATTGGCCCAATTGCGGACAAATGTACTGGCCCTGTAACACCCCAACCCTTCTCATAACAACGATAATATCCGCTTTGAGTAAATATCTCACGATTTTGTTCTTTCCAAAATGTCACATTTCCTTGCATTACTCTAGCGTGAGCACGCTTAACTGAGTTCTGCTAGGGTCTCTACCACTTGGAAAAATGACTCGTTGATATGTAGGGGTGTAAGGTTTTTCTTTTATAGCTCAGTAGCCCCCTCTTTATTTCTGATGTAGGATACTAGGATATCACAATCTACCCCCTTAGGGTTGTACGTCCCCATGCAGTAACCTGCCAGCTCCGGTAGCCTGCTAGTTCTTATCGATCCACCCACTCGGTAGCCCACCCACATGGCACGCGAGACGACAGAGGCCCACACTCGGAGGTGGGGAGAGTCGACTCTAATACCATTCTATCTTGCTCCGACTCTAGAGCACGTGAACTCCATGTGATAACCCAATCCTATAGGACAAACAATGGAGCCCCTCTTTACAAAATCCTATTGATGTTCAGAATCTTTTCTTAATGAGAACCCTTTGAATTTAAGTTATTTCAAAAGATGTTACGCTATCGATTGACTGTTGGAAATAAGTGGTTCCATTATGTTGGTTTTAAATTTTGTGGAACATAGTTTTTAGCTAACTTTGAAACTAAATACCTTTGGATTGAATTAATCTTTTTTGATGATTTCAAGTCCTAATATGTTCATCTCCATGAGTAGAGTAATCACAAATTTTGTGGCATTCAAAACCATTAATGGGTGAATGAAAAATTGACTCCAAAAGTGTGTCAATGAAATTGACAAATGTTGGTAATTTTGCACAATCCCACATTGGTTGGGAGAAGGGTTATTGAGTGGTTTTTATAAGCCAACTTTGGCGTAAGGGGTGTGCCCTTTGGGGGTAACCAATTTTGTGGAAGGGGAAGGACCTACTCAAGGGTGGGTTCGACCCAAACCCCACACGCGCGCACGCATGTGCTGCTGCTGTCATCCAATCGGTCGGCCGGCTGAGTCGAGCTGAGCCAGCCCCACTCAAGCTCGGGTTCGGGCTCGGGTCCGTGGGTTACGAGTCCGGTCTGGTCAACCCTTATCTTTTTGTAAAAAATTTATTTATTTAAAATTTTAATTTCAAGGCTTACCATTTTCTTTCCGTTTCTGACCGTTGAAAGTTAGAACGGGCCGTTGGAGACCGTTAGAGTTTTTAAACGATTTGCGCCTATTGAGCGGTCCATCCACTAGGTCAAACCAGTTTTGTGTCTATTCAGGCCCGACTGAACCGTCATCTTTAAAGCCTATTTAAAACCTGTTTCTTTACCCAAAAAAAGCACTTCAATTATGAATTCCTTCCCTCATTATGTGCTACTGCTACTGCATATTCTCTGCATTCCCAGTATTTCTCAAAAAGAGAGTTTAAACACTATTTTGGTTTGCGATGCCTTTAGATTATTGTGCTGCTTTCGAAGGCTGCTAATTATTGTATCTTGGGAGACATTCGCTAACAACTCGAAGCACCGAAGCGAGGGAGATTTTGACTTATGAAAATCATATCAGACACAAGCCTCGATCATCCCTTACAATTAACAGGTTCTTTTAATTTTGGCATTTTTAGTTTCTGTTTTAGTCTTACTGTTGTTTTTACTACTATCTATATACTGCATTTTTATTTATCAATTGCTAAACTTTTGGGTTTTTGCTTTTCTATACAAAACAGATTTTTTCTAATCATTTTTACCCAACAACTTAAGACAAAATTACATTTTTTAAAAAATCTGGTATTATAGATTAGTTTCGATTTCGGTTTTATAATCCTTTCTAATTATAGTTTATTTTCTGTAATTTGTTTCTTTGTTTTAATTTTGTAATTAATATCGGTGTTATTATTTCTATTTTTGGGATGAAAAATCTATTATTGGATTTTAATCTGTGTTGTACAGATTATTGCAGTTTTTCAAAAAAATTAAAATGGTTTATCTGTAGTGTTTATTTTTTTATTGCGATCCTTAAAAAAAATCTTTTTTAGATTAGTTTTTTGGGGTTGTTAAACAGATTTGTTTGTGTTATTTCTATAATTAACAGAAAAATAAACTATGAATTCTTCAAATGTTGGTGCTATTACTGTTAATACTACTGTTACCTCTACCCATGTCGCGGTTCTATCTTCGGTGATACCAGCTATTACTACAACAGTTCCGGTGAATCACGAAAAAAAGCCAAAAAAGTTTATTAGAACTGACTTTAAAAGATGGCAACAGAAAATATTGTTCTACCTGACTACTCGGAATTTGGTTAGATTCCTACGTGAGGATGCTCCGGCATTGATAGATGCATGAAAATATGCTTACTTCTTATGTTGAAATTATATTCTTAACGGATTGGATAATGCATTGTACAATATGTATAGTCCAATCAAGACGGTAAAAGAACTGTGAGAATCCTTCGATCACAAATATAAGATGGAGGATGCCAGTGCAAGAAAAATCGTCATCGACAAATTTCTGGATTATAAGATGGTGGATTCCAAGTCAGTCGTCGGATAAGTTGAAGATCTTCAACTTATCCTACATGATATTCATGCAGAAGTTATGCTTTTGAGTTAATCATTTCAGGTTGCTGCTTTTATTGAGACATTACCACAGGGCTTGAAGGATTTCAAGAATTACTTGAACCATAAGCGCAAGGAGATGAAACTGGAGGAACTAATTGTCAGATTGAGGATAGAGGAAGACAACCGCAATTCTGAAAAAAAGATCGGGATGAAGTCTAAGGCCAATATTGTGGAACAAGCGTATTGATAGTTGAACCATGCAAGCATTTAGTTTAAGGAACATGTTAAGCTATTGTTAAGATATAAAAAGTGTATTGATAGTTATACAAATTATATTGATTCTATTTGTAAAAATGATAGGCCCTACTTTCAAATGTGTAGTGATTTTAATTTTTAAAATTTTTTTTAAGTTCTCAACGACAACTGATGATTAAGCAGCCTTTTAGTATGGCCTTTAATTTAATTTAGACCTAAATGCTTTTGTGCGTTCATTGGTAATGTGATACCTTATTCTACATTAGTGTGATATAGAAATTAAATCTTGTATTTAATGAAACAAGTGAGTTACTACTAATATTTTGGGTTTAAGCAATTTGGGTCATGTTGTTAGATTCTTTGTTCAAGTTATTAGGCTAGTGGTCCACTTAGGCGTTATAAATAGTATTAAAACCAACCCTAATCCGATGATGGGCTTTTATTGTGGTATGTATAGAGAAGTAGAGGTTCTAAAAATGGATAAAAATCTCGAGATTGTATACCTTGTGCACGTTAATAGACTCTTCTCCACTAATGGGTTGCTGCTATCTACATCCCAACCAGGGGTGGAACCTGTGCCACGCAACCACAGCGTCGCGCATTTGAGTTGAGATTATTGTAATACTTCATCCCACATCGATGAGATATAAAAATTAAGTCTAGTATATAATAAAATAAGTGAGCTACTACTAATAATTTGGGCTTAAGTATTTTGGACCATATTGCTAGACTCTTTATTCAAGCTATTGGACCAGTAATTTACTTGAATCGCTACAAGTACTTATGAGATTGTCTCGGTGTATCATGTGCTTTTGACTAAATAGTATTCTCATTTAAAGATGTACTAAAAAAACACTATGGGCAAAACAATATTAGGCCGGCTTTGTTAGAGTAATAAAAAATAGTTGTCAGACAGTTAAAACTTTTTTTTGAAGTTCTTAAAACTACTTATAGTACTAACTTATTAGAAATATTTGGAAATAACCGAATAAACAGGAGCAAGGAGCCTAGAGTCCCAGCCGATTGACCAAAACGCCAAGACAGTGCTCCGTCACCAGGGTCAGCGCCGCGGTCAGCACCGCTCCCATAAAGCATATCCAGAAAGCCAGAGACAACTCCGCTGGTTACTGCTTTACTGTTATTGACTGGAAAAACAAGGACAAGAATCCCAGCATATCAACATTTTGATGATTTTGGGCTAATTTGGTAATTTGTACTTATTTTTGTCTTTTTTGAATTTTTTTCTATTTCAATTAAAAAAATTATTTTTTTAAATGTCTTGATGAGATAAACTGAAAAAATAAAAAAATTTAATCGAAAGATGAAAAAAATTCACAAAAGATGAAATAAGCAACATAAAATTTGTTTTATTGGCTTATATTTGTCTTTTTGGAACTTTTTTTAGATTTTGATTAAAAAATCAACTTTTTCGATTTGTCTCGATGAGAATAATCGAAAAGTATAATTATTTAACTAAATAATAAAAAAAATTTACTAAAAATAAAAATAAGCTAAATAAAATAAACAAATAAGCAATTATCACAAACGGCGCTATTATATCCAAATCCCAAAGCACTTAATAACAATGGAAGAATTTTATCTTTTTAAAATATTTTCTAGCCAATGTTTATACTTATAATTGGACCCATTACGCCGGGCTGCAGATGCTTAAATTTGACAATTAATTCTAGACATGCACTAAATTTAAAATAAAAACACGTGACATTTCACGGTGAAGCCCATTTCTGCCCTACCCATTTCAACCCTGCCATGTTAGAAAAAAAATGGGCCTCGCTATCCTGCTTGTTAGAAGTACGTGGTTCTAATCAGATTCAGAATGTCTATAAAGAAGAGAAACATTTGAAGGAAGAGAGACTTTTCTGAGCCTCCTCAAATCTTGCAATGCTTCTGTAATCACTACTAAGTAGTATTTGAAAAGCGTCGTAACAAAAATAAAGAATACCGTTGCAAATAGTATTTTTGTTGGCTTTTCATAATAGTAAATGAAGGTGTCACACAAAAAGTTATTTGTACTCAAAAATTTCCATCATAAAAAATTTGTGTCCATGAAAATGTTTTTTTGCTACGGCAAAAAAATATCTTTGCAACAAAATCAGCCAGAAATGGTACAATTTGCATCGGGAGCCGTCACAAATGGTATTTTTTACATTGGCAACTCTTCTATCTCAAAAGACACTTTACATTAAAGAAATCCCACCAATTTTTCCCTTGAAAAAATTAGCCTGCATCAAAAACTTTAGTGTTGATAACAACGTTTTTGCTTTTGGGTAACTACTATCGTCACAAATACTTACTATTTACGACAGTTATTTTAACCGTTGAAAAAACATTGACACAAAAACTTGTTTTACCATTGTAGAGAATTCATTAAAATAGCACTAGAAGTAGATGTACAGTAGTTAGAAGCATGAGTTTGTACTTCCATATTATGTTCTCTTCACATTTTTACTTTCTACTTTGAACTTTTATTTAAGTACTACTTATCAACATATCAATGTAGTTGTAAAGTCATTTTCATTGAGACGAAAAAGCCAAAACATGTTGAGGGAAGATATGGACGCACACTTACATAGACTCACAATAACGCTGTCACAAAAGTGTGAGATTCGCACGTCGACAATATAGGTCTCACACACTTTAAGAGAGAGTGCTTTCCACGAAATCATTTCTCATGTTAGATAGTAAAGCCACAATTTATTTTGCTTGGTTTAGAGTTAGAGAATATAATTCCATGGGGTGTAGAATAAGTGATCATTTAATATAATTTTGAGAACGCTCCACCTAATAATTTGAACTTTTGAGTACAAAATATTTACTTGATATCATATTAGTCCCTATTTCACCAGTATAAATGATAAAAAAAAAAAAAAAGAAGAACAAAGTCCATACTATACGATAACAGATCCAAGAAAAAAATTGCACGACAATATACCGTAGAAGAAGCTATACATGGTAGATATAAAAAATGGCTACACGTGAGGAGATCGCTAAAAATACAATATCATATTTTTACCTAATAACTTAAACATATTTTTTTAACTTGAGTTAGTAAAATTTTTTTACATGAATTAGATGATCAGTGAGAACTTATTTGCAATACGAAGAAAGAGGACCAAGCAACACAAGCAGCAAGGATGAATAGAGTCCCCCATGAGCCAGTGGTTGTTCGACGAGCCGTTGCTATGCAAAAAATGGGTACTTTTTGGGGACCAAATTAAATTAACGATGGGACCTTTGTACGTTGTCATGAATAGGGCTCCTAAAAGCGTTACTAGGGTTCCGATGACCTTAGCTTGGCTGTGCACTTCTCTAATCTTTACCCGCTCTAATCTAATAACAAAACTATCAATCAAAGGTTAACGAAATTAGAAAATGTAGCAGTATCAAGGTCATTTTTTAAATGTATACGAGAAGATAATCATCTTCCTTTCATCGATCAGAATCTGAATGCTGAAAGTCTACTTTTTGTACTTAATCAAAAGATAATAGCATAGACCACCACTTGTAAATTTTTATACGACACTACAGGAAAATACAACTTTGCTGACTAAAATTTTAGTCGGCAAAAGCTATTTATTGGTCACCAAAATCTTTTGCCGACCAAATATTTTGGTCGCCCTTGTCGTCGGCAAAGTACAGTCGGTAAATATTTTTCCCGACCAAAAGTACATTGGTCGCCAACGATGATGGAGTTTTGCCGACTAAAATTTTAGTCAGCAATGTATACTTTTTCCGACAAACTTGATTAGTCGCTAAAGATTTTGGTTGGTAAATAAGAGGCACCGGCGACCAATTTTTAGTCGGCAGAGGGGTTTTGTTGGCAAAGTTGTTTTGGCGACCAAATGGTTTTGTCGGCAAAAGATCCTTTTGCGACCAAAAGTGGCGTCGACAAAACATTTATATATTTTTTTATACCTTTGACTGACAAAACCTTTTGGTCGGTAAAAGTGTTATTGGCGACTAAATAGTTTTGTCAGTAAAAACTTCTAATTTTTTGAATACCTTTTGCCAACAAAATCATTTGGTCGGCAAAGGTATTTTTGGCGACTAAATAGTGTCGTCAAAAAAACCATTTAAATTTTCAGATACCTTTTGCCGACCAAATTATTTAGTCGCCAAAGATTATTTTCCACAATATAATATTTTGGTCGGGAAAATATTGACAACGATAATTATTATTATTATTCATAACTCCATTAAAAAAAGTACTAATTAGCACAAATAATTATCAATTCACGAACTAAACCTGTAATCCATACACAAACAAACTTGTAATCAATAATTTATATATATTCAAAACGATATGCAATATTTATTAACCATTGCATCACAAAAATCCTTCTAGTTAGAGCAAACTATTTACAATTCATAAAGTAAACACGCAACCTGTGCATATAAAGATTAATAAAAAACTATCATTCATTCTAAAATCATAAATGTTCTAAAAAACTTAAATCACATAAACTACCATCTTAATGTACTCTTAGTACGCTCATTAAATAAAACTTCAATAGACAGAAGTACAAAAAAAAATTAAAATTCTTTATTTATTTCTGACCACTAACTCAACAACCTCAGTCCCTAATGATACTGCAATGTCAAGTTTTGTAAACGGCTGATGATACTCATCAGCAGGTGTTTCCCACTCGTTTGATAGAGCCATCCCTACCATCTCATAAATCTTCCTCCAAACTGCGCTAGATTCTTAGGCTGCAATAATTAGAATATTGAACTATTAGCAAGTGAGAGTATATCTCATCAATCAATCCTCTAAGAAAACTCTTGACCTCAACTTATTTTAAAAATCGTTGCATCACAAATTTAAAAAATATATATATATTCTAAGTGTAAAACCCAAAAAAAAAAAAAATTTTTTTTCTAAGTCTAAACTTGCTGTCCTCGTAATGTAAGTTTAATATTTTTTAATAATTAATACTATTAGATATTTTTTAAAAAAATAAAAAATTATATTTTTTTTAAAATTTGTATAAAAGTTATTAAGAGGTAGATAATGTGGAGAGTGTAAAGTTATTTATATTTAATAGTAAAATATACATAACAATAGTACAAGATAAAAGATTTTTATTTTTTATTACTATTTTTAGGTATTTTTTGATAGTTATGTAACTAATTTCATAAATTTTTTAAGTTTTAAAATTAAAATCTAAACTATTATAAAGATAGTTTTTAGAATATATATAAACTATTATTGATTTCGAGAAATCAAAATAGAAAAAAAAAAACTAATAATAATATAGATAATTCGATGTGATTTTTATACAATAATTTTTGCCAAATAATATTTTGGTCATAAAATGATTAAAATATATATTTTTAGAAGTATTGGAATCAAACTTCCCGCCAAACAAAGTTTGGGCCCAAAAGTGTTTACGTTCGCCGACCAAATTCAACTTAGTCGCAGAAAACATACTTCTTTCACCGACCAAATTCATTTGGTCGCGGAAACTTATATGTTTGCCGACCAAAATCAGCTTGGTCGCGGAAAATCATACCCTTTTGCCGACCAATTTGGTTGCGCAAAAATATACTGTTACCGACCAAAATGCAATTGGTCGCGGAAAATTCTAGACTTTTGCCGACCAAACTCTATTTAGTTGCGAAAAAGTACACTTTTGCCGACTAGAGAGTAATTGGTCACAGAAAGTCGACACCTTCGCCGACCAAACTGATTTGGTCGCAGAAAGTAAACCCCTTCGCCGACCAAACTATATTTAGTCGGCAAAAATAGTCGGCAAAAGTGTATTTGCTAGTAGTAAATCACATTAACGCCTTTTGCATGTCAAATTGTCACAAAAAATATGAGATCTACGATAACATTCTTTCTATTAGAAATGATTTTTTATAAAATAGATCCTGTGAAAAGTAAATGATTATGCATTACAAAAAAGTTAAAAACTAAGTTTTTTTTTTAAGTTTCCTGCAAACTAAATGGGTAACCAAAATTAGTACTTGTTTTTGGTTGGATTATAGTTTTGTTTTAACAGAACAAATGATTTGATTATAGGTTATTGAATTATAAAATAAATAAAAATTTACAATTTTAAAAGATGTTATCTTAAAGGGCCTAACAAATTCCAAATTGACATTATTGGTTTTTCTAATTGATTCTTCAATTTTACATCACCGAATGAACCCATTGGAGAACAATTGGCTGCTCGAAACAAAAAGATATATAGTAATGTATTGGCCACCTTTTAATTTCAACCAATTCTTTGGTTATTAGTTGTCAAGAAATTCAGATTAACAGTACATCTTTGGACATAATCAATCACCACTTATGGCGATATTTGTTGTGGAGAACTCATTTTTAGCCAGGCTGACAAGTGAGTTGTACAAGTACGTGTAAAGTTCAAACTTTTTTTTTTTTCAAGGCTTTATCTTAACAAAAATTATTTATATTTAGATTCATAGTTATAACAATTCAACAAATAAGTCTATCCATCAAATAAAAATTTTGAAATTTAAAGAGTGCCGGGTTTTATTTTAATACATATTTGAGTTAAAATGTAAAATTTAATATTTTTTATTCTTATTTTGTTGAAGATGATTTTTTTATAGAAAAAACTTAGTGCCTTTAATGATAATAAATTTTTTTAATAGAACTTAGAAAAATGTTTTTTTTTTAAATAAGAGTTTTATTGGTTAATATTAAAAAAACTATTTCTAATAATTTGACCCTCGCCAAGTTGAAATCTTGGTTCTACCTTCGAAGGCGATCGTTAACAAATGCACGGGGGCCAATATCCCCCTACGCACACACACACTCATTTTTGTGTTTTGGAGTTGTTTTGTTACTCGTCATCATAAAAAATACGAATTAAGTAAATATTTTCACAATTATATGGTTGTCAAAAGATTGATGATTTTCAATATCGTTGAGAAAATTTAAAACTTCACGTCTGTTGAAAGAATATTTCTAATATCGTGGAAAAAATTTAAAACTTCACGTTTGTCAAAAGTTTAGAAGCGTTTGAGTTGTCGACGCTCAAGTTTGTCCCCAAAAAAAAAGTTATCTCACACTCCCCGCAAATGATCGTACGTGCAAATGATTAAAAACCCTAAAAAGTTCTTATGTGCAACTTCATTGGAAGTTAACCTCATTCATCTTTTTCCTTTTATTAGTTTCCATCTTTTTGCTTTTGATATTTTTCTAAGTACTTTATGTTATGCATGTATATAAATCGTAGAAAAAGTCTAGAGGTACATATTTTAGATTTTAAATCATTGAAGTAATTACAAATTATTAGAGAAAGTCTTATCAATAAAAGCATGTGTATTATTTTTATGTATTGTATAAAATATGTTCTTACCGTTAAGATTGCAATAATTTATAATTATTTTTTGAAAAATTTATAAATTAGTCTTTTTTTTAAACCTCATAAAAAATTTAATTTTACAATTTTTATTTTAAGAAATTTAGTTCTATCAAATTTAGAATAATTATATTATGTCTAATTTGTTCTTATTTAAGAATCAATCTTTCCCGTTTTAGAAAAGTGAGAAAATCCAAATAATACATTTATCAAGTCATCATAACTATTAAGAATGAAAAGTAATATATCTTTATTTAACTAATATCTTAGTTTTATGAACTGATAAATATATTACTTATCGCATGGGATTAAAACTGTAAAAAAATTACTTTGGAACTAAAACTCTATTATCAGTTGATAATAGAACTTATACTAAAATTATTTTTATTTTTATTTTATTTTAACTCTGTGCACATAGTCGAACTAATTAGACAAAAGAAAAAAAAATAAAAAACTGAAAAATTTATCCTGGACGGAGCCATAACTAAAGTACTCAAATAATTATAATCTTTTTTCCAATTTTCAATGACCTTAAATCTCAATTAGCCTAGGCTGATCAGCTCAAGATCAATCCGCACTAGTCGGATCAGATGCTAGGATCCAATTTATTTTTTCAGGGCATCTAGTCCATCCTCTTACAGAACACAATTACACTTTTA
Source organism: Heliamphora pulchella (assembly GCA_032270985.1). Taxonomy (NCBI): domain Eukaryota; kingdom Viridiplantae; phylum Streptophyta; class Magnoliopsida; order Ericales; family Sarraceniaceae; genus Heliamphora; species Heliamphora pulchella. Next base: position 1,539 of record JAULJZ010194021.1, on the reverse strand, counting down.
TCCTTCCATTCTTGTGGAAAGATCTGCACAATAGCATTAACTATGGAGGGGATGCTGTGTAATTCTTTCTTTCTATCATGGGCAAAACAAAGTTGCAAACATCAGATCTGAACCCTTCCTCACTAGATCCGCCTCGTTGCCTTCCACAATCAACCTGTTTCCACTGATCTCCTCGTTAAACGGCTTGAAGCTGAAATCATTCGACGAGGAAAGCGACTGCAATTGCCGTGGTGAACGGCGGCGGTGGATTAGTGAACGGCGTGGTGAACGGCGGCGATAGAAGTGGCGATAGATGGCGCGATGGTGAACGCACAGAAATCTCCGCTGATGGCCTTTGCTGGGAATCCTGGGAATGGGAAAGAGAGAAAGTAAAAAAAAGTAAAAACCCAAATGGGGTTTGGGTTAAAAAAATATTTATTTATTTATTAGAAATAAGAAAAGATTGTTTTATTATTTATTTAATATAAGAAATATTTTTAAAAAATGAATTTAAAAGATTATTAAAAGAAATTTTTTTAATAAATTAATAAAAAAATAGAACAAGTAAAAATTATGTAAAAATAAGGATTAATTGAGTTTTAGTCCTAATTTAGGAGGTTGTAAGAGTTTTAGTCCCAAAACTATTTGTGTTTATAATTTAGTCATTTTCTTAAAAGTTAATAATTTTTTTCTCTAAAATATCCCTTATTAACTTGTGTAGCATGCCTATGTAATTCTCCTTAATTTTAGGATACATTTGTATAGAAGAGCGTTGATATGTTAATCGCTAACGAGTTTTTATGGAAACAATTTTAAATTTCCTTCATTTTAGCCATCATATACATAACTGAATATGATGAAAATAAATCAGTAATTTGGTTTTGGATATTTATCAATAATTGGAATGTAACTTTCTTTTTTTCGTTGGCATATTGGCATTCAACAAATATTTTTCTAGTACTTTTGAATTGGCATTCGGTTTTGGATATTTATTAAACACGACCGCCCCTCCTCCGCCGGCTTCTCATCCTCTGTCGTCGCTCATCCTCGTCCTCCACTATGCCGTCGTCGTTTCCAGATCAGTCGGCGCCAACCACTTCGCGCCATCGCCTCCACTTCTTGCCACCGTTGCCGCTTCTTGTTGGCGCAACCTTCTAGATTTGGACTATCAACTCATACCTCGTCATTGCCGCCGCTTGTTAACTCTGTCTCTCCCTCTCTCTGATTTGCATGAGATTTTATCCACCACTATCTCTCTAACATGGTGTTTCTAGTTCACAATCGCTTCTCTTTCTCTTTTTCCTCCACCAACAATAATGATTTTTTTGATACATATTCTCTATACGATTAGTGTGCAACTGATACAATTATCAGTTGCAAATTATGTGTTGAACAATTTTGAAAGCACTTATCGTTTTCGTATGTTATAGCGGCGAGTGATTTCGCCCAGCACAGAGAGAGAGAGAGAGAGAGAGAGAGAGGAGTTGTTTGATTTAAGGGATACGTCATTTTTGAAAAATCTTTGAAAAGATTTCAAATTAGAAAAGAGAGAGAGAGAGA
>JAULJZ010194010.1:1555-20564 GCA_032270985.1 Heliamphora pulchella | reverse complement strand
TTATGAAAGAACCAATGATGATTAGTAGAGACCAACTATATGATTGCGCGAACATGGTGCCAACACATTTCCCGATTCGTACTTTAGTCCTCGAACCCTCTTTCTCTGGTTAACGTTTTCAATATCAGTAGCCACTTTTGTTTTTCTCAAAAACTAAGTGGCGATTCTATTTTTAACAAAAAAAAAAATTTAATTTAATTTTCAAGACGTTAAAATATTTTCTAAATATATTTAAAATTATCTATTTTTTAACATTTTTTAAAACTCTTAAATTTCAACGCCACAGTACTCATATGAAATTAGTACTTAGTACTAATCACATCAATTGTATTGATCATTTTTGAAGTTTTTCCAAAACTCAGGGACTCCCATTGATCAATGTGGGGGTCAATTGACCCATTAAAATTATTATTATTATTATTATTAATTAAAGTATAATTGATTCTATTAAAAAATATAATTAATCCCATAATAATATAAAAATACTATAAATTATACCATATTACTTCTCTTAGTATTTTATATTTCAAATACGGATAATATATTTTTTGTCCCTAAAAGGCCACAATAAAAAGTTTCACAAACTATAAATTTATGCTTTGTTTGGCAACATGGCTTTAATTCAAGTTTTTTGCTTAAAGTCGTTTTAAGTTAAATAAGCTAAAAGTTTGTTTAATAAAGCAAATTGGTGACTTTAAGCTTAAAGACAATAACCAAAAAACTTGGTTCAAAGTGGTTGTAAGCTAAAAGATTTTTAAGTAAAAAAAAATTTATAATTTTTAAAATTTTATTTTTATATAAATTTATATTCAATATAAATCTATTTTGATAGATTTTGACGAGTAGATTTTAAAAATATAATTTTTATAGAAAGCGGATGTGTATAATAAAAGTTATGATATTTTTAAAAAATATGTAAAATTATTTTATATAAAAAAATAAAAAGACTAAAAGATTAAAAAAATTTAGTTCCCAAATAAAACTTTTTAATTCTTTTTAACATTAAATTAAAAGATAAAAAGCCAAACTCAAAGGGCCTGTTTGGGATATCAAAAAAGCTAACTTTTTTACAAAAAAGACAACTTTTAAGTCATATTATTTAGTTTTTCAAAAAAGTCAATTAATTTTTTTTTTCATCTTTTAATAAAAAAATCTATACAAATCCCAAACACTAACTTTTTTTTTGAACTAAAATTATTAAAAAGTCAACCCTCTTCACAAAAATAAAAAAAAGCAGTGTTAATATCACAAATATGACTATTTAAAAACAAAAAATAAAGGTATATTAGATATTTTAAAAAAAAGTAAAATAAAATAAAAAAAAACTACGAAAGTTATCTCAAATATTTTAATTTTTTTTATTTTTCTTTTTTAATAAAAAAATTAAATTAATTAAAAATTAAAATTTTTAAATATCCTAAACAGGGACTAATAAGTCATTTACCGAAGGAAACCGTCGTCCCTAAATTGAGATAGACCCTTGACATATGATTAATTGAATAATTAATAATTTAATTTTCTCTTTTTTCTTTGAACTTCTAAGGACAGAATCTTTCAAAGTCAACGGTAGCTGTTGTTTACCTTGCCACTTGTTGAGAAAAGATGTGCACCCAATAAAAAAAATTAAAAAAAAAAACTTTTGAATTGGTCAGAAGAGAGAAGTTTCATTTTACTCGTAATTTAAAATTAGTTTTTAATTTTTAAATATTTTGCCTATTTGTTTAAAAAAGTTTAACTTAATGTACTTTTGGCTTAATAATAAGTTTTTTTTACATAAATCTTGTTTATTTATTTAAGTTTGATGAGTAATGTAATATGTTGATCAGAGATAAGCAACCGTTCATAAGTAGTAAGATTAGGGACCAAAACCACTGATCAAGTTAAGGTTAAGTCTTTTTCTTTTTTTTCTGGTTATTCCGTTTATACTGGCCACAAGGATTTTTGATCAGCCTAGAGATGACCTGCCTTTAAGTAGCACATTGTTGATCAGGTCAGCCCATTACCGTGGTCAGTATAACGCGTGATTATCATGCTCGCTACCTAAATCTAAGAGTTTTGTTAAGTGCAGCCATAATTATTTACACTTGGGAACCCTTCCACGTAGCTAAAGGTACAATATATAAAGTGGATAATAACGAATTCAGGTAGATCCTCTAAGCACGCATACTCTCCATCGTTTTATTCTTTCTTGCTTGGCCTTTACTCTATTAGAGAACTAACTTGATCGTCGGAGGAGATCCCACTGATAAAACATTGGCACATCTTCTAACATTTTCTTTGATTTTCTTAGATTGAATCCAAACCTCTGAGGATCGTTCTAGGAATTGGCACTATTATTTTGGCACCGTATGTGGGAACCTTTTGTCTTTCGGTGGCGAATTCCTCATTGAATAGTCCAAACAAGGTCCATGGCAGATGAACCTAATCGATTGAGGATGCCCTCAACAACGGGCTGCAACTAAACATCCAACATCAAGAACAAGTTCAGCACCAACTTCAACACTTGACCCATGGAATTCTTCAATTGATACAGCAAAATCAGGAGTTGTTGCAGCACATTCAACGTGGAGATAACAATCATCCTCCCCTTGTACTGGTCAATCCACAAAATCATTAAAGATTTGAAGGGCAAGAAAGTGCAAACCATGATCCACCATAACCAGAAGGTGATGAAGAAGTAGGCAGTAGGATTAACTTACCCCCTATCGCAATAGCGAAGGAGGAGGCAAAATCCAAAAGGGGAAAACAAAGCTTTTATAAGCATCTACAACATAGGATGAATAGATTAAGGAGATAAAGGCCCAACTCAATGAGGTGATGGAAAGGATGAGAGGTAAAAGCCCATCCATCCTTGAAGATCTAGTTCATAAAACTGAATCACCGTTCAAAAAAACTATAATGGGTGCACCCCTTCCCCCAGGTTTTGAATGCCACAGTTGGATATGCTTGGTGGCAATTCTGATTCCCTCGACCATCTAAACACCTATAAGTCCATGATGTACCTACACTCAGTCCCTGATGAAATAATGTGTAGAGCGTTTCTAACTACACTCAAAGGTCCAGCTAGAATTTAGCTCTGTAAATTGAAACCAAACTCTGTAGAGTCCTTATCTCAGTTGAGTCGACTTTTCGTTAGCCATTTCATTGGAGGCTAAAGACATAGAAAACCAATTAGATGCCTACTCAACATTAAGTAATCGAAGGGTGAAACCCTAAGGGAATACGTAACTCGATTCAATCAAGAAGCATTACAAGTGGATGAGGTGGATGACAAAGTAGCCCTTATGGCTTTTATGAGAGGGCTTATGCCTTCTGGTTTTCTATTTTTCGTATTCAAAGCACCACCCACGGATATGGCAAAGCTCGTGCTAAAAGCTCATAAAGATATGAATACAGAAGACGTGATGGAATCTCTAAAGGAAAGACAGATGAACTCCCGATCCGAGTATAGAAAAGATCATGTGAGGTAGACAGTAAGATGATCACTAAACCACCATAGCAGCGCAAGGCTAGAACTGTGGAACCATCACACAGACGTCCAAATAAAAATAGGTACCGACAATATACTGCACTTAATGCCCCACTACAACAAGTCTTGTTATATATTAAGAAAGACCCAAATCTCAAATGGCTAGGAAAGATGAAAGGTTATCCATCAAGGTGCCCTAAAAATAAGTATTATCATTTTCACAAAAATCACGACCATGACACAGAAGAGTGTTATGATCTGAAAGATAAATAGAGCGCCTGATCAGGTAGGGGAGACTGAGCCATTTCATTGATAATAGAGGCCCATGAGAAAATCTAGAACGACCATGATTAGAGCCACACCGCAACGATAATGTAGCTGGTCAGCCAGATCAGCCACATATGGAGATCAGAACGATCTTAGGGCATTTTGTGGGCAGAGGAGAGTCCAAATCAGCTAGAAAGGCACATGCGAAGTGACTCAAGAAAGAGGACAAAAGGGATGTGAGAGAGCAAGTTCCATGGCCTAGATCATAAACAACGGACAAACTTACAATTTTTTTTCAGAAGAATACTGTTGTGGAGTCCAATACTCACATGACAATCCTATCGTTATTAGCCTACAGATCAGCAACCACACAGTAAGAAGAGTTCTTATCGATAATGGAAGCTCAAAGGATATTCTCTTCGCCAGTGCGTTTGATCGAATGAATGTTGGACATAACAAACTAAAACCATGGTGTCCCCATTGGTGGGCTTTGCTGGAGATAGAGTGTACCCTTTGAGATCAATCTAATTACACATTACAATTGGAGATGTGAGTATCAAGTTATCGAAGATGGTCTTGTGGCTCATAGTCTATCAGCATATAATGTCATATTAGAAAGAACAACCCTCAACAATCTAAGGGCGGGCACTTCTACGCACCACCTATTGGTCAAGTTTCTAATTAAGCATGGAATAGGTCAAACGAGAGGAGACCAGACTTTAGCAAGAGAATGCTATGTTACATCTGTAAGGGAATATAAGCTAAAGGAGACATTTCACATAGAAGAAATAGTGGTTAGGAACGAAGAGGAATTGAGGAGAGGAGAACTAGCAAGAGAGTTAGATGAATTTTCAATCGACGAAGCTAATCAGTTAAGGGTCCTGAAAATTGGTACTAAACTGAGCGAAGGCGTTAAAGGATCTCTGAAGACATTCCTCAAGATGAATGGGAACGTTTTTGCGTGATCACATCACGACATGCCAAAAATAGACCTAGCCATCATTATGCACATATTGAACGTTGATCCCAAGGCAAAGCCAGTCAGGAAAAAATAAAGAGTGTTCGCTCCACAAAGGAATGAGGCCGTCAGCGAAGAAATGTTTCATCAAAGAAGTTACATATCCAGAATGGTTAGCCAACGTGGTTATGGTGAAAAAGGTAAATGAAAAGTAGAGAATGTGTATAGATTTCACGAACCTAAACAAATCATGTCCCAAGGATAACTACCATCTCCCTCGAATTAACCTTCTGGTAGATTCCATAGCGGGGCATAAGATGCATAACTTCATGGATGCTTTTTCTGATTATAACCAAATTATGATGCATGTGCCAGATTAAAAGAAAACTTCGTTTATCACTTTTAGGGGATTATACTACTACAGAGTAATGCCTTTCGGGCTAAAGAACGCCGGCGCAACCTTCAAGCGATTATTCAATTCTATGTTCAAAAAGCTAATTGGTAGATATGTGAAGGTATATGTCGATGACATGCTCGTTAAAATCAAAAAAGCTGACCGGCATATAGATGATTTGCAAGAAGTATTCACGATTTTGAGGAGGTAGGGAATGAAATTGAACGCAGCAAAATGTGCATTTGGAGTATCATCCGATAAATTTCTTGGCTTCTTGGTCAGCCAAAGAGAAATTGAAGCTAACTCATAAAAGATTAAAGCTATCCTGAATATGAAAGCTCACAGCAATACCAAAGAGGCGTAAAGACTTATCAGTAGAGTTGTCGCCCTTAACCACTTTGTCTTAAGGGAAACTGACAAATGCTTGCTAGTTTTTAAAACACTAAGAAAGGCTTTCTCCTGGAATGACGAGTGTGATCAGGCATTTGACGAGTTAAAGAACTACTTGTCGAAACCCTCACTACAATTAAATCCAATCTAATATGAGGAGATGTATTTGTAGTTAGTTATGTCCCAAACAGCAGTCAGCTCAACACTAATAAGGGATGACGAAGGGCAACAAAGACTTGTATACTTCATTAGTAAAGCTTTTCAAGGGGGATAAAGCAAATATCCATAGATAGAAAAGCTAGCATTTGCATAAATCATATCTTTCAAAAGACTATATCATATTTTCAAGCCCATGGCATTGTTGTTCTCACTGATTAGCCTTAGAGAAAAATACTTCAAAAGCCTAAAATATCGAAAAGGTTAGTGCAATAGTCAATTGAGCTAGGACAATTTGATATAAAGTACAAACCTCACACGACCTTGAAAAGAACAGATAATGACGGATTTTGTCGTAGAATTTACTTCTGAAATACCTCCTGATCAGACAACATCATCGCAAGTTGAACGTGATCAGATTCAGGTTAACCAGCAAGTAGAAAGAGTTGGACTAAATTCGAATGAGCAGAACACTTGGGTGATCAACATGGACGGATCAGCTAGAAAGGATAAAGGAGGTGCGGGTATGGTTTTTACTTCCCCATTAGGAGATCAAATCAAACAAGCTATGCGGTTAAATTTTTGATTGACCAACAATGAGTTAGAATACGAAGCCTTGATCTTGGGACTTACAGCGGCGAAGTCTTACGGGACAGAGAAAGTAATGGTCAATTTGAATTCCCAATTGGTTGTATAGCAAATCAATGGCACCTATGATACAAATTAGGCTAAAGAAATATAAAGTTTTAGTGGATGATTTGTGCGCCACAAAGTGCCACTCCAACAAATACCAAGGGAGGTTAACCTAACAACTGACCAACTAGCACAATCAGCCTCTTCAGATATAAGATATGTAGACCAAAGTGTGATTATGGACACGATTGATCGATCAAGCATAAAGCTCCAACCGGGTCCTAGGGAAGTGATGAAAATCCAAACGATGGACTAAACATAGCCAATTCTAAAATAGTTGGAAGACGGATAACTCACCAATGGATAGAAAAGAAGCCAGAAAGTTAAAAATTTAAGCTGCCAAGTATACCATCCTAAACAGAATACTTTATAGATGAAGCGTATCGATGCCATATCTGTGCTGTGTATCTAAGTAAGAGGCTCTATATGTTCTCAAAGAGATCCACGAGGGTGTGTAGAAACCATTCAGGAGCAAGATCATTGGTTAAAAAAGCAGCTAGGGTAGGCTACTATTGGCTCACTATGCTGCATGATGATAATGAATTCGTGAAAAAGTGTAACAAGTGCCAGCGCTTTACCAATGTATCTAGACAGCCGCCGACCGAACTAAACATCTTGACTAGCCTATGGCTGTTAGTGTAGTGGGGTTTAGACAATGTGGGACCATTACCTACATCTCAAAAGCAGATGGAAATTTTTGGTGGTAGCAATCGACATTTCAACAAGTGGGTAAAAGAAGAACCGTTGGCCAATATTATAGAAAGGAATATTACTCAGATTGTTTAGAAGTTTTTGGTCTGTCGTTTTGGGATCCCTATAGCTTTGGTAACATATAACAACAAGCAGTTTGATAATAGAAATTTTTGAAAATTTTGCGATGAGCTCAATATCCACATCCATTATGCTTCATCAACTTATCTACAGTCAAATGGACAGGTGGAAGTAACCAATCGATCGCTCCAAAAATTACTCATGACAAAACTAAAAGCTTATGGTTGGAAGAACTTCACAATGTGCTCTGAGCATATCGAATGATCGCTTGAACACCCATAGGAAAAACCCCTTACATACTCACTTTTGATCATAAAGTTGTTATTCTTATTGAGATCGGTTTGACCAGCATGAGGGTGATGCAGTATAATCAAGACCATAATGAGTAAGATTTGAAACTCAGGCTTGATTTTCTCGAAGAGATCAGAGAAAACATCAACAGTAAGAACGACGGCGTACAAGGAATGGATGGGGAAGTATTATAATTCGCGAGTGAGAAAGGAAATTCAACTCAGGAGACCTTCTCCTCAACAAGGTAATTTTATCAACCAGGAATCCAATTGAAGGGAAATTAGAGCCAAGTTGGGAAAGGTCTTACATGGTGAGGGCCCACTAGGAAAGAGGTGCATACAAGCTCAAACCATGGAAAATGAGAATTATGGTACCTATGGAATGTAGAACACCTTAAACCCAATTATGCCTGAGTAGTGATTGTAATTGAAATGTAATGCCATGAAGGTTTTTTTTATGAAATTCAATGAGATAACATCTTATTATGTTTCTTTTCCTTATTTCTATTCATGCAGAACTTGAGTCCATGAGCCACAAATATGCAAGGGCTAACCAAGGGAAGGTCAGCCCCCAAGTTGCAGAGCCTGAGTCCGTGAGCCACAAACGGATACTGGCTAACTAGGAAAAGGTCAGCCCCCAAGTTGTAGAGCCTGAGGCCATGAACCATGAACCGGCAAGAGCTGAACAAGAGAAAATCAGCCTCTAAGTTGTAGAGCCTAAGACCATGAGCCACGAACAGGCAACGGCTGACTGTATGAAGGTAAGCCTCCAAGTTGCAGAGCATAAGGCCATAAGCCACGAATGGGTAATGGCTGACCAGAGAAGGATAGCACCCACAATCTAAAGCAAAATCACCCCTGTAAACGACACCATAGTGATGAAGGAGCCAAACAACAAGCTCACAAAAGTTTATATGTAAACAACCGAAAAAGATCATTAAGGTATAAAAAAGCAAAAGTTCAAAAATTAAAACAAGTACAAGTGTAACCATAACTATCTGAAACCAAAGTGTTAAAGCATTAAAGCATCCAAACCTGCTCAACATGTAAGTGTTTTCAAACAACCTACCAACTATTGTTAAAATGTTAGTGTTTTCAAAAGCCCAAAAGAATCAAATGTAAATGTTTTCAGACAACAATGACAAAGATAGAGTAAAAGAGATAAAGACATGGGATCAAGGAGCAGGAGGAGGAAAAGACTAAACTTCATCTTCAACCTATCCTATTGAAGGGGACCCACCAACCCCGGAAGCATCATCATCTTTAACTTTGATCTAGGAGAAGTCAAGGTTTAGTAATAGAATGCTCGCACGCTGATGGAAGGCTTTAAAGCCATTTTCTCATTGCTCCACCATCATAACCCTCACTTCAAGAGAGTTCATGTGGTCGGCGATGAGTTGTAAAAACTCATCAGAGCTCTTGAACGCCTCGATGGTAGCAACACGTTCAGTAGAAACTGAAGCCTTCAAAGCTTGATATCAAGTTTGCAGATAAGCCAATTGACTTTGCTACATACTCATCTAGCCTAAAACTTCAGTCTTGTCCCTTCTCAGCTCTTTAGCGATAGTTTTACCCTTCTCTATCAACCTCAAATACAGCCACCTTCTCCAGGTCCGCCTTCAACACAGCTACTTCACTCTTCAAAGCTTGGATGTTCTGACCAGCAGCAAGCAATTTCTTCTTTGAGTTATGGTACAAGATCTTCTTTTCTCCAAATGAAGGTCCATATGATGACACAACGCAACAAACTATAAGTATTAAAACATTGATAACTAATGAAATGATATATAAGAAATAATAATATAGCTCAAAATGTAAGGGAGAAAGAAGAAGAAAAGTACTTTAGCCATTTCCTGATAGAAGCGTTGGGTCAAAGCAATGGTGGGCAGTCTGTTTATGACTTTCATATCACAAGGAGGAATTGTACCTCAATCATCTTCAACTAGTGTTCCCGTCTATAAAGACGGAGGATACAGGCTCCTTTTGAGCATTCGAAGAGGTGGAAAGAGAAGTAAGAGCTATTTTCTTTTCTTTATCCTGGTTTTTCTCTTTCCTCTGACAAGAACTAGTGTCGCCTCCTCTTGAGATAACTTTAGGGCCGGTCATTGTTCCCTCCTTTGTGAAAATAAACCCCGTCTCCTTCTGACCAGCCTCAACAGCGTTCATCAAAGTCATACTTGGGATGTACTCTTTGAATACAGAAACATCTAAGTCCTTTTGATGATAGGTCATGATGCGAGGTCTCTTCGTGGAAGGTTGAGTTGGTGCATTCCCTTGAGAAGCAACTTTCTTCTTCTAGAGCTTCCTCAGCGCCTCTTTATCCATTTGACTCATTAGTCATGCACAAAAGAAATATTCATGTGATCAACCAATTCATTGAATAAAGAAAACAAAAAAAAAATCTTTTGATAAATACAATGCTTCACCTTCCCTCCTAGAAATTTCTAAAGCTTTAACATTACGAAATAAAGACTATGCATCAAATGAAGGCTCATGACCAAAGAGATACTCACTTAAGCTCTCTAGAGCGACCAAAGTGGACTAGTCCTTGTTCTCAAAAGACTAAGCAAGCTTAATCCTCTCCCTCTCCTCTTCGAAGACGTTCACACTCCTTACGCGACCTAAAGGAAGACCTCAAAAGGTGAAATAAAATCCCTAAACTAGCGGAACAACAACAAGAAAAGAAAATCACGAGCAAATAGAATACTGACCATCTTTGGGTTAGACCACATCCTTTGTATTCTGGGGGTAGAATCATCAAGGGCGTCCCGGGGCTAAAACTCTAGAGGCAAAAAAGAAGCAGTCCTTCCACCCCCTATTTGCTTTTGGTAAACCAGTGATTAACCCGCGGCGATCACATGCTTGAAAGCTGACAAAGCCAGAGAAGAGCTCTACCGGCTTATATCACTATAGGAATTCTTGGATAGACAAAGAAAATTTTTGGTCACTAAGAGCAGGCCACAGAACTATACACCCGATCAGAATCTTCCAAGCATTGGGGACCAATTGCCCATGAGAAACCTCTAGAAACTAGAGGATTTCCCTTACAAGATGGGGCAAATGATATCGAAGACCTCCCTGAAAAGCACCCTTAAAGAAACATAACTTGCTAGGAAGGTCAAAGCAAGCCCACTCGTCTTGAGCAAGTACCCTCAAGTGAACTTAACTTGTAATTGGGAATTGGATTATTAACTGACCAATGTCCGAGGCATTGATGAGGGAAGGGATTCCATCAGTGGTGAAAGGTAGTTGAAGGCGACCTATGGTTCTATGAGTGCGTTGGATTAATGCTTCCTAACGGCCTTGTTAGAACCCCGAAGCCTTTAAAGAAGCCAACTCTATGCCATCCAATGGTGGGGGAGGAGTAGGCTCACGGCGGCAGGTACGTCGAGTAATCAAAGGTTACACAACGATTGTCCAAAAGATTGTCGACACCTCCTTACAAAGTCTCATTCAACGTTTTGCCTTCATATTCGTCGGTTGGGCAATTGGTGTCCCATAATTTTGTTAAACATGCTTTATTTATTCAAATTGTTAAAATGTGGGAGGGATGTAGGTTTTTATTGGGCACTCCCCACTATTGCTTCTGATGCACCCGTCCAATAAAATTTTCTTCTTTCCTATCAATAAAAAAAGATAATGATAAATGTCCCAAACCAACTTGTTATTTCTCACTTTTGATTTGCTTTTATTAGTTGCTCGACTCTGTTATGCGTCTAAAACTATTCAATTTGATTTAGGTTACTTTGGATATGGGTTCGAATTTGGATTCGAGAGTAATTCAAACCACAAAAAGTATCACCCATGCTTGTTTTGTTAGATTAGACTGCATAAAATATAATGAAATTCTTTTTAATATCATGAAATGATAATTGAAATTATATATATCGAGTTATTATCTTTATAATATTTGGTTAAAGTAAATAAATATAAGATTTTAAAAATTATCTTTCGACTGTCGAATAAGAGACAAATAATTTAGAAGAAGGATAAGTTATCCTAGAAGGGGATGGATTTTGAATTCCATTAATTCTCCATTAATATTAGTCCTTGTTTCTACAAAAAAAAAAGTTAGAAGACTTAATTATATTACACATTTGACATAACGTCGATCAAGAAAGTATATTGGATGCAAATAAATTCTTCAAAAGAAGATAAAAAAAACTTCTACATATGGAGGAGAAAATAACCACATAAGAAGAAAACTAAACCTCCATACAAGAAGGATCGCAAACCTCTATGTAGGAGACTTAATAAAAATATACTAAAAAACAAAAGATACAAAATTATCACTAAAATCGCACAATGTGGCCTTCTTTCATAGCCAGTTGGAAATGACATCGTAGTTTCTATTCATCCTTTATGAGAAGGCTTACTGAAGGTCGATAGTGATCGCCTATTCTGAACTTTATTGTTGCTGGTGTTAAGCTACTTGTATTAAGGCTCCATTTGTTTCGACGAACAATATTTTCACTAGAAAATATTTTCAAGAAAATATTTTTTTTTGTGTTTGGTTGCAATTTTTAAAATGATAGTGCTGATGGATGTGATAGTGTTAGAATTGGTGGCAATGGTGGTGGTAGTCTTCAGACCCCGCAACCCCGACACCTGGGCCCTGGATGCCTAGCCTCAAACCCCTGACTCTCGACCTTGACCTCGACCTCCAATCCCAACCTTGACCCAAAACCCCAGACCTCGGGCCCTAGGCCTGGTCCTCGGGTCCCCTGACCTACAGCCCAACACCCTCGGACCCCCGACCCCCACCCTGACCCAAAACTCGGGACCCCGAGCCTTGGATACCCGACCTCGGATCCTAGCCCCTAGGCCCCTAACCTCAAACCCATGGGCCGCTGAACCTCCGGACCCTAAAACCGCAGCCCTTTAACCCGAAACTGCGAAACCTGGACCCCCGACCCCTGGGCTCTCAACCCCCTAGACCCCCGAATCTCAAACCCTCAACCCCAAACCTAGAACCCTGACTCTCTAGACCCTCGGATCCCTAGACCTCTTACCCCCGAGCCTCTTAACCCTAACCCGACCCCAAACTCTGGGCCTCGGGCCCCGAACCCATGGCCTTGGACCCTCGACCTCGACCCCAATCCCCTTGGCAGTGGTGACAATGGTGGGATGGTAAAAGTGAAAATTATTTTCGAAACAAAAAAGTGAAAATATTTTTCACCAAAATCAATTTATTTTCCATTGACTTGAAAAATATTTTTTATTGACATTTAATATCCGTCATACCAAATAACAGATGATGCAGAAAATATTTTTTTAAAATTATTTTTCATCAAAACAAATAGAGCGTAATATTAATCTTTTATATGAAGGGTTAATAATTCAATCAGGTGATGCAAAATAAAAATAAATAATTTAGAAAGGTACACCCTAAACCATGTGAATCACACACACACACACACACACACACACACACACATATATGTATATATATATATATATATAGACATACATAAAAATTGTCTATGAATTAAGGTTCGGTTTTGGCCATTTGTTTAGGATGTTTAAAAAATTTGGCTCGAAATTTTTTTAGTATTTTTGTTAAAAAAAGAGAAATAAAATAAAGTTAGATTGTTTGGAATAATTTTTTATAGTAGATCTTTTGCTTTATTTTCTTTATGAAAATGTCTAATATGCCTTTACTTTTATTTTAACTAAAGGCACGTGATTTTACTAAAAAAAAAAAGAAGATGTTTGGGGATGTGTATTGACTTTTTTTTCTTTAAAAAAAGTGAATAAAATTTATTGGCTTTTTAGAGTTGCCAAAAATTACAGCTTAAAAGTTGATTTAAAAAAAAAAAAAAAACTAAAAGTTTTAAGATAAGTCAAACAGGTGCTAAATTTTAAGGCAAGGGCAGTTGGGCTTTTTTTGGTGACTTTCTAAGCTTTTCCTTTAAACTTATTTACTTTACTTGAGAATTAATACCTTTGAAACAAAAACATTGAAGAAAAAAATGATGTAAGTTATCTTTATTGATTTTTTTTCCCAACTTTCAGTGATGTTTGTAATTAAAATCCCTTTCATTGCTCTGATTAGGAAAAATGTAAAAGTTAATGTTGATGGAAAACTAACCCATCTCAAAGATTTTTTGTTGTTTGAATTGACTTATTAGATGCATTTATTTCCAAGTTGAAAGAAGGAGAGATTAGGAATAGCATCCAATTATGTGTATGTAACAGGAATGATAAACACGCTGTGGACACATGCATACATGTATAAGTGTGTATTTTAAAATTAAAATAAATTAAAAAAATAAATAATAAAATAATTTAAAAAATAAATAATCAAATAATTTAATTTTAAATTTATGAGCAATTATAATTTTTAAATTAGATAATAGAAGAAACGTTTAATGAATAAAATCAAATGAAATTAAAAAACTAATTAAGGATATTTTGGGTATTCAAAATATTCACTCAGCTTCATCACATCAAATAAGTGCTCTCCTTTTATATATTAGTATAAATATAAATGGATAGGGATATTAATGGGCAAAATATTTAAATAATTAAAAGATTAATATCTTGTAATTTTTATTAGCTGATGCTATATATGCATATTTCAAGGCTAATTTGTTTTTGAAACTTTAATTGTTGCAAAATAGACAAATAAACTTGTTGCAAAACAAAACAAAACAAAAAACCAAAAAATATTCATTGATATGATACTAATTACTTTTTATTAATATAGAGAAAGGAAAAGTATAAGATAATACATTTTAAAAACACTTTGAAATTCAAGAACCAACTAAATTTTTTTAATTTTGGATAATTTTCTAATCAAGACGAATTGAATTTTTTTTTTCTTCCTAGCTATCTTTCAAATCCCATTTAGAATAATAATTTATTTACTTATTTTATTGAGAGAATTAGTGAAAAAGTATATTTCTTAGATCTTATAGTGCATTTAGTCCACTTTAATTTTTTTCAAGTTCTTAGATTCATTGTTTTATAAGTTTTTAGAACTAAGATCCTCTAGTTTAATACTAAACAACTTTTATGAGCAAAATCACTCTTATTACTCACACACTTTCCTAGTTAATAGTAAAATTTCGTTGCCACATCATCACCACTTTCAAGTGTAGCCGCCGCCAGCAACCATTTTCGGCCACCATCGATGATTATTTTCAACCATTGCTGGCGATCATTTTTCTGGGACCTCCTAACGACCATTTTTTGATGACTTTTGGTGATAGTTTTCGGTGATGTTTGAAGGTCCTCCGGTAGTTTTTTCGACGATCTAGATATTATATAAAGAGTTAATTAAGAATTATCATTTTTCAGAAAGTTGTAAGACTTTTAATTCTGTCAAATTTTGTCTTTTATGTTTAGTCATTTTTTCAAATGTAATCAATTTTTGGTCTAAAATATCATCAAGTATCCGGTTAAATATGAATGCCTACTTAGCAATTAAAACACCCTGATTTGATAGAATCTATTTTTCATTAAGACATGATTTTAGCATCCAAATGTTTGATTCTTATCCTGAAACGGTCCAATTGGTTTGGAGATGCCATCTTTTGGAAATTAAATCTCAGCAAGCATTATGTGGGTGTATTATCATGAAATCGTGAAAAACTAGTATGGAAAATAGATTTTTGTGATTTTGAAGATATTTCTTATCATTTTGGGGGTTAATCACAAATATTCATTGTTAAACTATTTTACATTATACGAGGTGAATTCTTTTATAGCATTGTTCGCAGCAGACCCGCTTCTTCGATTGTTGTGCTAATTTGATTTTTAACTTTTCTTGTTAATTAACTTGTATGTTTTTTCTATTTTTATTTATGTTTAAAAACAAATTTAATCTTGATAAATATTAGTACTTAACTAGTAGACATGGATTTTGTTGAGTTATGGCACTTCATACATAAAACGATTATCAGTACTAACTTTGTAAAGTGGTTGTATAACAATGCAACACAGTAACAACCGGTAAATATATCAATTGTTACTCTGCAACACAATTGAGATACCGCCGCCCACATTGATTGATACATGTATCAGTATCCAATGTACAACATATTTGTTAAGATTCTACAATAAAAACGTAACTGATAAATGTATTAGTTGTATTTCTGCAATACAAATTTTGAGATACCACAACACAGAATTGACTGATAAATATATCAATTAAGTAATCTACAACACATTTGTTAAGACACCGGAGTACATACATAATTGATAAATGTATCATTATCACTATGATAGATTGTTATATGTTTGTGTGTTGTAATTTTACTGCTGTGTAAGTTGATTCAGATTGATGATTCAGTAGTACTATTGTGCAAATATGGAGTTTAGAATGTTAATTCGTCTACTATCCTCGATCACTATGTCTTCCTTCAAAATATATTTTTTTTTTGAACCAACAATTTGTTTCAAACCTAAGGTTTGTGTTGTTCCGTCTCCCCCAAATGGGTATGCACCGAATGAAATGGTTAAAACCTAAGATTTCGTCGTTTCGTCTTCTACAAATGTGCAAACGGTGAATAGTTGAAACTTCATGGTGGAAGAACAGAATTTTTTGGGGGTGGTGCACAAAATATTTGAAATCATTTGTTCTCTTGCTCTTGCTGTAGGATATACCATTTTTGGTTTATTCTCAATAGGGTACAAATGGACAAAAAAAGAGTAAAATTGGATAAAATAAAATATTAGGACTAAACCTACTAAAACAATTTAAAGAGGACTAAAATTAGCATGCATACCCAAAATTTCTCTTATATAAATTATATTGTTCATTGTATTCAAATGATAAAATTTATCTTTATTCGCTCCAACACTAGTCACAATAAAAATAAACTTCACTGTTCATTCTATTTAAACAATGAAATTTATTTGTATTCACTCCAATATTAGCCACACTAAAAATAAACGTCACTATTTATTATATTTAAATAGTAAAATTTATCTCTATTTATGAAATCATATTGTATCTACCATAATTACCTAATTGTCACCAAGACCATATAAAGAAGTAAATGTTCACTTCAAATAGTTAAAATTATCTTGGGTATAATAGTTGTCGAAAGTTGTTGAAGTTGGTCGCCGAAAAAACACCGAAAGTGGTTACCAAAAGTCGCCAAGGTGATTCTTAATGATCACATAAAATAGTAGAGATAGAGGAATATGGTGTTGAGTTAGAGAAATAAAGTCTTGAGACAGAGGAATGAGTATTATTAGAGTAGTTATGTGTAATTTGGTCCAATCTAACCCAATAAAATTTAAGAGTTAATTTTTGTTTTTTGTAATACCTAATATAATATAAAATATTTATCACTTATCTTAACCAAAAGCTCTTATTTTATTGGATAAATTATACTAATTTTTTTTAAGATTTAGATTAAATACGATCAACTCTAAACGTTTAAAAAAATTACATTAACATTTTTTAATGTTTAATTTGATATTATACATTAATCTACGCACTTAATTTTTCGTTAGTCAACTCACGATTTCTAAAAATATCAGCCATGAATAATTTTTTTTTCATATTTATCCCTAACAAAGAATTAAGCCCAATCCCTCTCTTTCTCTCTTATCTCTCGTGTCTTCTCTCTCAAGATTCTCTTCTATGGCGGAAGCTACCTCTCCCTCTTCTAATTTCAATTCCTCCGCCTCACAAACAAGACCACATCCAAATCCACAAATCCGGTCGATTTGGCAAAAACCAGGATAAACACCACCCTAATCTCCCAAACCAGGACAAACCAGGACAAACACCTCCCAAACCAGGACAAACCCGCCGCCGCCAGTCGAGTGAGAAGCGGCGAGGGCGTATTGGACTAATATGGCGAGGGGGTTGTGTGCAGACCAACAGTCGTGGTAAGCTGTGGGGAGAGGGAATTGGGGGTTTCAATTTCAAGATTCGATTGCTTTTGGATCCGAGCCGATTAAGAAGAAAAGAGAAGATAAGAGACGAGACGAGAAGAGAAGAGAAGAGGAAGAATGAGTGGAACGAAACTGACGGCATTATTTGGGAAATTGGGGTAACAAGGGCATGATGCCTTGGACCCAGACAGCTTCGAATGGCCTTCCAATACGACGATGCTCGACTCATCCTCGACTGGCTCTGCTCAAGCCTCCGCCTCTCCAATGTCCTCTCTATCTCCGAGATTTCCCAATTACTTCTCCCTTTCTCTCTGTAATTGTTTCTTTAATTGTCAAAGTGCTCGATCGATTCACCGGATTTTCGACAAATTGGAGATAAATTATGCGATTTAGGGATTTCTTGTTAATTTTCAGTTATGTTCGTTTGATTTCATTTTGTTCCACTGTTGAATGCTTGTCGTTGTTTCCTAATTTCGGTGATGAAATGAATTTGAAGCGGGTGCTTTGGAAGAAGTATAATCGGTTTTTATGAATTTTCTTGAACTTCCATGCCAACCTATGCCCTCGTTCTCTATCTTTTTCTGTTTCTTTTCTGCACGATATAGTCTAGCTATTGGCTTGCCAAAATGATTTGTTGTTTTCTTACCGAGGCTCCGCCACAACTCCGGTCACCTTCTTCACCTCTCACCTTCTCTTCTTCGCTGAATCCACCTAAATTCGACCCAACACCTCTCGGTTCACCTTCTCTTCTTCGCAGTAGCGGTGGCGCCACCATCACTGGACTTCCCCAACTTGCCCGAAACGCTCAGCATGGGAGCGCTAGCTCTTCAGTCCTGATCTTCTCTGCAATTACAGAAAAAAAAAAAAATCCAAGATGGTGAATTCCAACTTCCAAGGGTTTTAGGAAGATATGGGTGGTGAATTTATGAATTTGTATATTTAGGGTGGGGATTTTTCCTTGCGGACCTTGCCTGTCAATCTCTCACCAAAGAAAAATTAAAAACCACAAAAAGAGAAAAACAAAGATGGTCTGAAATTGTTATCAATGTTTGGAGGTAAATTTGTCTTTTAATTAATTTGTTTTAATTAATTTGGTTAAAGACGTTAAATGTTAGGGGTGCTTTTGTAATTTATTCAAACGTGGTTAAGTGTATTTGACTCATTTTAGAGGAGATTATTGTAATTTATTCAATTTTTTTTTTGTTAATTTTTCATTTTTAGTAAATTATTGGACCTCTCTATTACTCTAATTAAGACTACTTGGAGAATATTCTTTTTAAGAAAAAAAATCATTTTATCCAAATTTGTAAAAAAATCAAAAATAAAAAAGCTAAAATTTTAAATTTTATAATGTTTAATTTTGTCTTTAATACTTTTTAATCTTTTAATTATTTTTTTACTTTTTTATTTTTTAATTTCTTTCATTGAGAAAATTTAAAAAATTTTATTCAAAAAATAAATAAAATCTCAAAAAATTAAAAATTAGACCAAATGGGTCCTCAGATGCATTCATTAAATTGGCAAAAAATTATTTAAGTCAAATTTATCTATTTTAAAACTCAAAAAACTGTCGAATAAAAAAATATTTTCAAAAAAAGCAAAAGAAAAAAAGAATAGAAATGCACGCGCAAGCGAAGCATGAGGAAGTTTCCGACTTCTGGCTGGGCCACCAACGTAATACGTAGCCATGGATGTGATGTGATAGGAAGAGCCGATGATGAGAAATTAAAAAAAGATTAAATTTAACATGGTTTGCAAAATAATAT
>JAULJZ010194000.1:0-20564 GCA_032270985.1 Heliamphora pulchella | reverse complement strand
ATCTAGTCTCCTAGCATCATGTGTGTTAATGGTTGGTCCATTTCCTTTACATCCATATTTTGTACACTCAAAAATGAAAATTCCAAAACCTTTTCATGCCATGGATCCATTAGGAAATCTCAAGAAAACTTCAAAACACAGCAGCCACACCAAAACAGTCCTAAAATCTCACCACAACACATTTTCGATTCATATTCGATTCATATTCGATTCTTGATCTTTGATTGGTGTTTTCGAATGATGAAAGAGATGTTTGATAGGTATAAAATCAGATGTGTTAGAGCCTCGATTACCTTATTTAGAAGTTGTTTCTTGGTGATGGAAGGGCTAGGACTTAGCTTTCATGCTCTATGGATCTTGCTAGCTTCATGTTTCTTCTTCTTCTTCTTCTTTTTCTTTCCCTCTTTTCTCCTCACTATGCACGAAATTAAGAGGAAGAAATAGGTGGGTTGGATCCCCTTTTTATAGACAAAGATAGTGGAGGTAGCTTGCTTAGGAAGATTAGTTAATCTTAGGTTAGCTTGCTTAACTTTAGTTACTTTATACTAACTTGAGTTTAGGGAGACTTGGTCACCAAGTTTGGCTCAAATTTCTAAGTAGCTTGCCACTTGAGTGCATATATATATATATATATACATATATATATATATATATCAAGTAATTTTATTTACTTAATTCTAAGAGAAATTTGGATATTTTTCACATAGGTTTGTTTCTTGACTTTTCGAACTTATCTCTTATCTTAAACAACCTGAGCTTATAACCTTGAGTTCTTCACCTCAATATTCGGGTTTTAATATATGCTTGTGTGTTTTCCCCTCTTTCCCGGGTCTCGAGCTCAAAAGGTTAAAGGGTCGGGCCGGTTCTTCTTATCGAACTTAGGTTCGAGATTTCGTTTCTTTTGAGATGTTCTTTCTTTTTTATTCGTATCTTGAGTTTGGGTTATTACATCATGGTTTGTGGGGTTTGGTGTTGCCTTCTAGTTAGGCTTGGTTGTGTGGGTTGCCGATTGTCCCTGTGAGTGGATGTCGTGTTTTGTAACGGGTGATATCACGGTTTGAGGTTATATCGCTATGTGCGCTTATAGTTGGCTTTATGCATTTATAACTGTGGTTTATTATGCATGGATTATGTGAGTGGATTACATGGTTTTGGTATCATTACGTGTACCGTAGTTGCATACTTTAAAACTCATAAGTTTTATAGGCATGGTTATGTGGAATATGAGGAACGGATGCATGTTTCATGAGTTTCAGGTGTTGTGTGAGTCGCATGTATAACATGTGACGTGGTTTGTGTAGCGTAGTGATAGTACGTGATTTTATGCATTTAAATCCTGGTTAGGTTATGCATGGGTGTATGAAATGAGATAGATGGACATTTGGTTCAATAAATGTTAGCTTTGGCTGACGGTGTATTCGGTGGGGCTACGGTCCTTCGGTTAAAGTCCATAAAGGTGTGTTCGGTAGGGCTGAGGTCCTTTGGTTAAAGTTCGTAAAGGTACATTGACGAGGGCTGCGGTCCTACGATGAAAGTTCGTGAAGGTGTGTGATGAGGGCAGATAATGGTCCTATAGTGAAAGTCCGTGAAGATGTGTCTGTTGCACGGGTTGCGTGCATTGTGTGTGTTGCACGGGTTTTGTGCATTGCATAGTTGGGGGTTGTGGTCCTTCGGTGGAAGTCTGAGAAGGTACATGGATTGCATGAACTGTATTGTGGGACAGATAGACCAGTTTTCAATTTGTTTTTAAGAGTCGTGTGAATCGCGATCTAAAAACCCTTTTTCAACTATTCAAGGCTCCTATGTGTGAGTCAAAAGATAGTTTGTATCCTCGCTTTCCCATTTGCATGTGAAAATTGTTTTAAAGGCTTGAAAGAGAGCCTAAAACTACAACTCATTTTCCTAGCATGTTTAGCTTATACTGTATGTCTTTCTAGTTTCTACTGAGCCTTAGCTCACAGTGTGGGATTTGATTTTCTTCAGGTACAGGTCACGCTAGTTGATCTTGAGGTGCTAGAGAAGTGGAAGAGTAGTAGTCTTCTTTTTTGTTCTTTTATTACATGTATGTTGTAACATGATTTCCGGCGTTGTAGCCGTGTAATGTTTGCCGTTTGGCGATTATATACAATGCATGTATGTTTTATATTTGAGAATGTATTTTCGGAATGGTTATTTATGGGTGTTTCACATGACCCAGAGTTTGGGGCGTAACAGAACAGTTTCCTTCCCTGAGTCCCACTTCCAACTTTTCATTATTTGCTTCTCTCATTCTCAAGAGAGGCCCAAATCCCAGATCGACCACTTTCTCTAGAAATCAAATACTTGACCTTGGAATTTATCAAAATCACAAAAATAACATTGATCTACTCCTCGAGGAGTACGCACTTAACTGATCAGATCTTATTTTTGACAAGTCCGAATTAAGTTTAAAAAAATAGTTTTTAATAAAATTTATTAAACAAAAGTATTTTGATTTTGATCCGCCAGAGCAGTGTATCAACGATCGGATCCGTTCATTAGCGGCATTAGGGTGTCAAAAGATAGTGAACACTAGTGGTAGTGAGTGGTGGCAGAATTGCCACGTGATAGAGGGATGTATATATATATATATATACATCCCTGCGGCCAACCAAGCTGTGCGCCAACCTGCGACCAACCAAGCCGTGAACCACGACCACTGAGTTACTTACCAACAATAGAGGCATCAATGATCGGAGGTGAGGGAGAGGTGAACGGCGGTAGTAACTCAGCGGTGGTGGCTCACGGTTTGGTTGGTCGCAGGTTGGCGCACCCTCACTGGATTTTTTGTTTTTATTTTTTTCTGGTTCCTTATGAAACCTTCTGGTTTCAGATTTATGAAGAAGATGGGTTGGTAAGAAGATGGGTGTGGTTTGGTATTTACAAGCAAGGTTTCCTCATTGTTTTTGTAAGCATTGACACGTGTTGTGCAATGGTTTAGAGTTCGCGACCACACCTCTGACAAAAATGTGTTTGCGCCGACGTCTCTGACATAAATGAGAGCTGGGTTGCCCGCCTAAGAAAATTAGGTGTGCGCGAATTTTTATTATAATTAATTTTTTTTTGAGAAAACAATCTAAAAATTTAAGTATAATTTAAATTTAATTTATTTTTTTTTAATTTTATTTTGAATTATCTTAGTATCCGAATTTTGATATAAATCTTCTAATCATGCAATAATTTTTATCTCGATATTTGATTTTTTTTAATTTTTTTTAGTAGCTGCAAACTTTTGGATTAAAAAATGGAGAAAAACTTTTAATGATATTTTAATGATTTAGGGTTATAATTACACTACCTTGTACAAGGATTATTTTTAAAAATTTATTTAATGTATATTTTTAGGCAAAAAAATTTTAGTTTTGATTTTATATGGTGATTTTAAGTGTCACATTAAAATTTTATGTCGTAATCTAATTATAGCATTAGTTCGTTGGGGGTGATTGGGTCCATTTTTTTTGGATAATTTGATAACTTTGTGTATATTTCTAATAAGTTTTATATTAGTTTTAATTAAATTTGATAAATTTAAGTTATAAAATTAAATTTTATGATTGGATATTATTTGATTAATTAGTTGTTGTATTAAGACTCTTTTTATTTAAGTATCCAAGTTAGTATTAAAAATTTATTTTATTAAGTTGTATATATTTATTTAATATTGCAGAGATTGTGTGTGTATATATATACATGCATATATATATATATATATATATATATATATGCCAATTCCCATATAATATATATAAATGTAGATTACTTTTAGAATTCTTTTTGATTAAAATATTAAAAATAACTTTTTTTTACTTTTTGGGGTTCCTGCACTATTTAATATTGTAGATAATGAGAGAGAGAGAGTTGTCATAGTTACTTACACTTGGGTTTCTGTAGTCTCCTTATATATATATGTATTATAATAATAATAAGGCTATGTTTACTTTTTGAATATTTAATTATGTGTTGTAGTCATGTGGCATCGTTTTAATTATTATTATTATTTAGAGTTTCTTTTTTATATATAATAAGTTTGTGTTGAATATTTATAATTGACATACCTTTTAAATTGGACTTAGTGTTGTTATTGTTGTTGTTGCTATTATTATTATTATTATTATTATTATTATTATTCAATAAATTATTTACTCATTTAATTATTTTGACTATTTATTATTAGCATTGTTTTAGTTAAACCCTGGCGTTGGGTGATCATTGGTGATACCGTCATAACACTACGACTATACTACCGTTGTTATACGTAATCTAGAAAGTGGGCCTTTACAATCTACCACCCTTAAAATAAATTTAGTACTCGAAATTTGTGTATTGTACCTTCATTTGTAAACAGTTGTGGGTAGTTTGCTCGTAGGGCATTCACGCGTTCCCAAGTTGATTCTTTGCTCCCTCTGTGTCTCATTAACACGCGTATGAGTGGAATAGTCTTTTCTCTGAGCACTTTGTCACAGCGGTCGAGAATCTTCATTGGTTTCTCTTCAAAAGTCGCGTCTTCGTTGATTTGGAACTCTTCCCAATTAAGGGTGTGGGTCGGGTCAAGTTCGTACTTTCATAACATCAAGACGTGGAACACGTTGTGAATGTCCGCAAGTTGAGGTGGCAGGGCAAAACGGTAGGAAATTACTCCAACTCTGGATAAGATTTCGAACGGGCCGATATATACTTAGGTGATAACTTCCCTTTCTTCTGAAAACGAATAACTCCTCGCCGAGGCTGGATCTTCATAAACACGTGGTCTCCAACATTGGATTCCAGAAGCCTTTGCTGTTGGTCGGCATAGCTCTTCTATCAGTTTTGTACGGTGGCAAAACTGATAGGCATACCATCTTATAGCCGTGCTTTTGACTTAAGGTTTTCAACGTGTATGTAGGTCTAATTAGTAGAAAGCGAGCGGTCTTTGTGAGGCGGTCTACTAAATAAAGATGTCGTTGGGTTCTTGAGACAATCTCAAGAGTCTGGTGATGAAGTCGCTTCTATTTCCTAAGGACTGTAGCATTTCTCCTGACTTTCAGCATTTATGTATTTCCTCCAAGACGGGATCATTTCTCAAGTAGTTAACTACCTGAGGTAAATAAACGTGACAAGGAGGCATAGTTGGCTGTAGTTATCTGATTTTGTATCTTGTCGTCGGTCGGAGGTTAAACTGAGGTTGCTAGCTCCTAGGTCATGGGTAGGCTAGTTCTATCCACTAGGATCCCTGTTGATGAGGCTCATGGAGTATCGTAGAATATCGCCTTATTTTTCTCCCCAACACATGGCAGGTCGTAAGTTAACTTTGAAAATAGATTGACTTCCAAGACTTGTTATGCGCGGTTACCGATAGAAGCCCTAAACTGTAATGTAAGGGATAGATCTGTTTCGTGATTTGAACGTTCTAAAAGCGTGCACATAGTTCAGTGTTTCTCACAAAATTCTATACGTTAACGAATATTACTACAGGTCTATAGAACAAAATTTCTAAGGTAAAACAAGGATAGATTTGGTTTTACAAGGAAGCACATATGGGATTCAAGAAGGACGATTAATTCATAGATTTCAAGAAATTAGTGCATAGTGATGGGTAGCAACTAGATATTTGCCCTGAAGTTACGTCAGCCTAATGCACTTCAATTCAAGCATCTAAGTCTACTTCCCTGATAATGATTTCAAGAATGTAAAAAGAATTTTACAGGATCTCTAGGACATAATGTGCTATCAGTATTGAGAAAATATGAACGATGCCAAAATATTCGGGTGGCAACTAGATATTTGCCCTGAAGTTACGTCGGCCTAATGCACTTCAATTCAAGCATCTAAGTCTACTTCCCTGATAATGATTTCAAGAATGTTCAAAGAATTTTACAGAATCTCTACGACATAATGTGCTATCAGTATTGAGAAAAGATGAACGATGCCAAAATATTCATCAATGTCGAAGGTTTGGAACAGGTGATTAACAGAAAATTAATTTCGAGAATTTCGTAAGAAAAGTTAGTTCAAGGATGATGGCTTGAATCGAAGGAGATTCAAATACAAATTCTGATTATCATCTAAACATAGCTCAATAATGAAAACTCGAAGATAAGGGTAATTTCTAGGATAGAATTCTCAATAGGGTTATCAACGAGACTTTAGTGTAGAAGGGTTGCCGATGATCGACACTAGATGGTACTGCTGAGGGCCGATGATATTAGAAATAAAATTACACAAAGAACTTCAACTTAGTACAAAATTGATAGAAAGGCTTGGGAAAATTGAGAAAATAACTTATAAGGATGAAGTTGCGTGGTTCTAACGGTGGCTCTCGATATATTATCTGAAACTTTTCCTAGTGTGTACTCCCGTCTACCCCCACCTAAAATAAGATAACTCGTTGCATGAATATCCGATCTTCGATCTCGATGTCCTTTCTCTTCCTTTGCATGTAGATTCCTTGCTACTTCCAAACTCGGTAACTTCTTAACATGACTTACTATAAGACTTAGACGTAGTAAATTTTTAGTTTTATAAATTATAGATGATAATTATTAATGCACCGCATCCTACAGAGCTTCTACGTGAAAGAACACATGATTTTCCATAATCCAAGGCCTAAGGGTTCACTAAACCTAGGCTTTGATACCATCTGTGATTCTCCAGTTTCCCGACACGTCTGGACATACATAAATATAAAGTAAGGAGTATTCTAGCGATTCAATCATAAATATACATTATAATATTACATTATTAAAATTTCAACGCTTACCTAACATAGATATATAATCGTTACAGTTTCCTAAAAAATATACAAAATTACAATGTTCGCACAGAAATCGAATAAACAAACAAAAAGAAGGCTTGATTCTTTATTCATGCGTCGTTTGGATTTGCTCATCCTGATAGTCATATCCTTCTTCGTTGGGGAACTTTCCTTCAAAAACTTCTTCCACCTCACCAGTGGCACGAATGCCATCAGAAGAAAACACTCCAACTCTCCAACCAATCTCACGACACAAATTCAACGTAATACATTTTATACAATGCTTAAAACATATAAAAATAAAAAAAGAGGCAAATTTAAAAGATACAACATGTTAAGCGGGTAAATGCGACATGTTAAGCGGGTACATGCTAAAGTAACTAATTATGCAAGAAATGATAATGCAATGTAATATGAATGCCCAACTCGACATACAACCAGAACACATAACATGAATTCTACGCCGGGAATTACAAGAGTAGACTTTATGAGCAGTTAATCACCAAAGCCATCGTATGCCTCGTTGCCAATAGTAAATCTTTCGCGGGGCCACATGCCGCAGCTGTTTTACTGCAAAAATGGCAACAACGTGGGGATGTGGCCACCCTTCGACCAAGAAATAATATCAACCAATGCGCAAATCGATAAACCCGCCTTAAGATCCGAGATGCCGAGTTGGTGTCAAGCCAAAGTCTTGGATACGAAAGTCAGAATACTAGTGACGAACCCATGGTGTTATACAATTTTCATTATAAACAATTTTCTACACCAGGGACGCACCCAGGGTATTCACGGGGAATACATCCCAAAATATTTAATAAACTAGTACCCAGGGATGCCCTAGATTTAGAACCGAGAAAAGAGAAACTTTAATGTATCCCCACCCACAATGGTAGACACGAAAAAGACTCCAATATGCTAGAACCCAAATGTGACAATGCTCATGTTAACATATATTCTGAAGTATAACTAACAATAACATGATATGCAACTAAGCATAGAAAGATGTGCAACCCAATAAGCATATGATACAATTCTTCATTATATATTTACTTTGCTAAATTGTTACACCCTGTGAATGCAAAGTTTTTCCTTTCTTAAAGTAGTGATTAAAGGCATTTAGGTGGAGCATGAATCACACAACACAAACTCCTTATGAAATTAAAGAAAACTAAACGACAATCATTCACGCAAAGAACAATCAAATCATACAACATAGGCATACTTCAAAAAGTATATGTGAGACCCTGACCTGTTTCATTTTGGAATGATTCAGTGTTTGAGTTATCTCATGACCTCAGCAATGTTTTAGGTACACCCTTGGCGAGTGTTCGGGTCCCGTTAAGGCTTTTTGGCTAGTGTTTGGGCTGAAAAACATATTTCTCGCATAGGACCGTTTCTCTTCAGCAGTCCAATCGACTGGAATGGAGGATCCAATCGATAGGGTCGATAGTGAGTTCCTTCGGTCCACTAAACAGGGAGATCAGTCGACTTACTATGTCGGCAAGACTTATTTTTGGTTTCCAGTAGACTCATCCAGTCGACTGGATTGGGGGTCCAATCGACTGAACCGTCGATTTTTGCCTTGGTCTATAAATATCAGGCGTGTGGGATATTTTGGGATATTTTGATTTCTAGATCTAATTTCTCTCTCCCTAAACCTCAGCCTTCTCTGTAGATTTTGATGGGCCTGGGGCTAGATTTTTAGCAAACTGACAATGGATCCTTGCTATTGGTGCTGGGGGACTTCGCATTCATCTGGACAGAATTCCATTTCGTCGAGGTTCAATTTTCGAGACATCGAGCTTTTGGCTCAATGAGATAGGATTCTAGACCCTACTATTATTAAAGGGTGTTACATGCAATTATATGTGTTTTCACCAGATAAAAAATACATTAAATGTGATTTTCATATTTAAACCTTGGTTTTTGGGTAAAATGTGGATTTTATGCCTTTCTTAGTTTATTTCATGATTCGGGTGTGTTCATGCCCGTAGTTTTTAAAAGGAGGTTTGAAAACGAGTTTTTTGTGAAAAACGTGCTTTTAGAGGTTTAGAGCTAACCCTTGGGGTTGAGTCTCAGCTTTTAAATGTTTTGTTGGAAATGGTTGTTGTTGATCTTCATGTTGATAGATTAGATCTCTTTTTATACATGTGTTGTATAACTTGTTTGTGGGTTTTTTAAATATTTTCCATAGATGTACCATGATAGTGGATATGTTGAGTTGGGCTTCTATTGTTTCTTGGTGGAAGTCCAAAAGCGTGCGTAGAGTGGGTTCGCTACGGTCCCTCGAGTTAATCCCCGTAAATGTGGCATTGGATGCTTCTTCCATCGATCGCGGTAATCCATGAAAGGGAGTCGGTTGCCTCCGTGAATGGCATCAGTTGCCTCCATAAATGGCGTCGTTGTTGTGACTCTGTATAGAACTTATAATTACTTAGCATGTCTTAAGTGGTTCAGGACTAGAGTAATGGACAGGAGTCTATAGTTATTACATTTATCCATGTGTGTGGCATAGTCGATTCATAGGATTTTACTGTTTTATCTTTTTCTCCTTGGCTGTGGGGCCTGAGTGGAGAATACTGTTTTATTACTGCTTATCATTTTATTTTTCTCGGTTGTGTGTTTTGAGTGGAAAAATAACATTTTATTCCCGGTTGTGTGATCCGGGTGAAAGATCAGGTTTTAATTATTGTTTTCCTTTAACTATGGCATGTTATCTGCATGGTAGATATGCATGGTTTTAAAGGTGAAAATGTGGGCTTTTTATGAAGTAAAACCATTTTTTTTAGGCTCATGTTGGCCTGGTGGAAAACTTATGGTTTTCAGGGTGGGAAAACCTTTTCAACTCCTATGGTTGAGTCTATATGCTTATGATTGTATAATCTACTTTACAATTTTATAGTCTGTTTCTATTGGGTTTCGGCTCATGGTGTGGAATTTTGTTGTAAAACCTTTTTCTGGTGAACGTGGTCTTATAGGGTGACCTTGAGATGCCTGAAGGTGGGTGTTGATGGGATACCCTGTTGTTTTGTCTTTGTTAGGTAGTTTATACATTTCTGTATATGTTTTATGTTTGAGTATAACATGTTGTAAACCATATGTTTTTCTTGCGGCCGTGGGCCAATGTATGCATGTTTTAATGCTGTCGAGAGAACCTTGGGTTTGTTGCTATTTTTCATAGTTTCTTACTTCATTTTTCTCTGGTCGATGCAACAACTTTGAAATGGCGTTTTCAAATAGTTTTTGCTTCATTCTAACTCTTGTGCTTCGAGGGAATTTTGGAACAGTCTAAGCTTCTTTTGAAACTAAAAGATTTTCTTATCCAAACTTATATTTTGTTGTTAAAGGCTTGGCTTGTGGGGCTGTAATCGTAATCTCTTGGGCTACTCTTTTAAATCAAATAAACCCTTGGTAGTACATTTTTACAAAGGTTTTAGCCTTATTTGGGCTTTAAGATTTTCATCCCTTTTTGTTTCGGTGGTTTGGTGGTTGTTCATAGGCTTTCGCGTGACCCAAAGTTTGGGGTGTGACAACTTGGTATCAGAACTCTGGGTTCGGATACCTATGAGCTATGGAAAGAGGGTGTGTTACCTTATGAGGAAAGATATGTGTGCTTGATGCCGTGTATATGTGAGCATGGAGATTGGATTTTAGGATTGATTCGTCTTGCCTTTGGGTGTTTGGATTAACAAACTTGATAGCCAAGTTAGAAACACGTTTAGCTAACGTAATTTCTAGCGAAGAATCCTAGTAGGTATCCAAAGTGAAGCATCATTCTTGCTGGTTCTCCTTGGTATCGGTGTGGTGTCGCATAATCGTTGTGGCTATGTGTTAGCATGATTATGTGGTATGTGTTACAAATAACATGATAGATCGACCTTAGGTTATCATGTTTTATGTTTTCTTTATATATAACCTGTATACGCTTCGAGACGACGTGACAGTGGTTTAGGTCTTGGTTGTGTAACTAGGTTGCTATCAGTTGCAAAGGTAAGGTTATGGGTTGAGCGTCAATCGCTTGGTATGTTGTGGAACTCGTCAGTGAGTTGGGTTTAGTCGTGTGAGGTTGGCCTCGGTTGGTAAATCGTCGAGTGTTGGTATGAGCAGAGTTTTGTTCAGGTGTATTCGAAGCATGGTTGATGGCTTTGCCTTAGATAGCAGACTCCTCTGAGAGAATGCTATTGGAGGATAGAGTTGTGTTAAGGATAGCCTTATGAGTAGGGGTGATGTGGTGTTGGAGGCCCTGGGAATCAGTTGTTACGACTAGATTGGTGGATAGATATGTTGATCGTGATAATCCCTTTTGGGTAAGGTTGATGTACGTGATTTTTGCCGTGTGATGAATTAGGTACATCTTGAGCCATGCTATGCCATGAGCCGTGTACTTAGGATTTAGTATGGACGGGCACATAAGTGGATAGGAGCGTGATAATCCTTGGCCATGTGGGTGTTGAGATAACAGAACGTGTGGTTCTAGAGATATTCCCTGGTAGTTAGGATATTGGTAGTGGTCAACAGGATGTAACAGGTAGTCAGAGTTAGGTCTGATAACATTGGATGAGGGTTTCGGTTATGATTCTCACCTATGATGAGTAGTAGTTCGGTGAGAAAGTCCTACGAGAACTCAGGTTTGTGGTCTGGTTGTTATCCTAGTGATTAAGAGTTCATGTTTGGGAACTGTACTGAGTGCATGTGGTTGGTTAGTGCTAAGACAGCATATCCTAAGTGTGATATATCTGGATGTTATTGTGTTCACCCTTGGGTTCAGAGATGGGTACGCTGTTTGCTCATGGGAACGAAGTGTGGAGTAATAAGGTTTACTACTGTACCGTGTGATTTGGCTAGCCTGGGGCAATAAGTAGGAAATCTTGGGTTACCATGCATGTGATCGATGTGTGCTTTGAGAGCAAAATTACGAAAGGTATCTGCATGGTTAAGGGAGTTCTTGGTAACTCTGGATGAGAGGTGTCAGGATTGGGTTTCCTTTGTTTGGTGCTGTATGCTTTCTATGTGAGTTACGCTGGGCAGCGGGTTCGAGGCCGTAAAGCAGTTGTGGTTTGCTTAGCAAGAGTTAGGTGAGTAAGCGCAACCATGTAGAGTGAGGTTTGGGCATAATGGAATGTTGACATGTATCTCTGTGGACACTTAGTGATGAGCTTGTAATCCCATGGGATGTGTTGTATAAGGTGTACGGATTGATGATATTCGTATGTATGCAAATGACGCCGAAGAGTTGAGAGCCTGGTGTAACGGACGATTTCAGTACTGTGATCGGGGTGAACAGCGACTGTTCGACTGTGGTCGATGCTATTTCAAGGTAAGGTTTACCAGGTTCTTTGGGGGCCAAGTGTTCATGTGTACTAGAAGTAAACTAAAGTTGGGTCATGGTTCCTTGTTGACCCTTGTCTTTTCTCTGGGCAGAGAGAGAGAGTTTCTTTGTAGGCAGTTATTTGATGCGAGTTGTTTCATCTCCACTGAATGGAGATGCTGGGTTCTTAATTGATTCAGACTTGGCTGTGTTATGAGATTGTGGAGATCTCTGTGGATTTTGTATTCGGGTTGTAATCCTTGGAGTGTACGTTGCGAAACTTGTATCGCCGCAATCGGATGCTGGTGAGATCGATTCTTCGTGGTTTCAACGGATGGTTGATGAGTATTGCTTTTAGCTGTTACGCGTAGCTGTGTGCCTTCTATGATGTAGAGTGTCTGTGTGTATGACCTAGGATTCGATTCCTCCCACGAGTGGGGACTATAAGGAATTGCATGATGGGGTCTGTATTATCCCGCGGTGGAAAATTGTAAGAGAGTACCTGTAAGTGTGGTAAACATGGTAGGTTGTGGTACTAGGTCAGAGTGTGGGTTGTAATGTACGATGGTTGAACCATTTGGAATTGTGTTCCCTGTGAGGTCGGGTTGGTGGACTAGAAATGCTTACGCTTGTCCTTATTGACAAGGAAGTTGGTGTTAAGATGCAGAGTTTCTCTTGTAGTGATCAGTTGAGGATCGTTAACCATTGTATGCGACTTATTTTAGGTTATGTGTATGGTTGACCTTCCAACTCATGGTAGAGCGGGAATTTGGTCAGAGTAGTGCGGTTGTGATATTCACATGGTGAGTTTCAGATAGATTTTTATGTGTCTGGATTCGGGTCTTGTTTGGAGTTTCGAGTTGTTTAGAGTTCTTAGAGTCGAGAAATGGTTATCGGCTGTGGTAAGTGTTGTACTTCGGCATAACTGTTGTTTATATGGAAGGTGATCCCGAGAGTATAGTAAGGTACGAGTCAGAAGGGACTCAATGTTTGAGAAGCTGTGGCTGGCATGGCCTATTCAGACCGACGCAATTGTTGCTTGGAATTGGAGGGGCCGTACGAGTTCTGAATGTGAGAAAATTGTCAAGTGTAAGATACAAGTCTGGGTTGGTGCCTTAGACCCGAATATTGTGGACTCAAGGGTTTGATGTCGAACCACAGCAATCGTGTTTGGTTTAAGGTTGATCTGTAGTCTGGGTATCAGTGATCTGATGGCGAGACGTTGAGTTGTGCGGTGATGTGTAGTGACGTGGCGTTGCACGGGCAACATGGTTGGGTTTGTATAGGTTTTGGAGACCTATGAGATGTTCCATTTGCGTGACGTGTTTGGTCGAGTGACTCGTTGAGATCAGGTGACCTCGTAGCAGTGATGCTGGATTAGTTTTTGGTTGTGTGGAACTGTGTTCGGGATAATGGTGTATCGCCTAGTGTTCCTTGAAGGTAAAAATTGTGGTTCGTGTTGGAAGATCGGATAGAGGATGAAGGTTTGAAGGTTTGCTGAGATTCATTTTTTGGTATTCTAGGTGAGTAAATGAGCTTCTCTCTAGAGTCGGGTGTTTGTGTTGTGGCTTGTGCTTGGGCGTTGTGTCAGCTTTGTGATGGCATTGATTAGCATCAGCAGGGCGATGATGTGGTATCAAAGTCAGTGGACGTTTGGTGAGCGTTAGAACTTGAGTAAAATTTATGCGTGTAGTATGTAACTTTGTGTGATCGATGTCAAGGTTCGACATCTTATGTTTAGACTCACAGAGATAGTCCTTGGTGTGTATTGTGAAGTTTGATTGAGCCAGTTTGTGGCAGTGTAAGAATGAAAGGGTTGGTAGTCTCTATGTTTGGGCGTAGAGAGTATTTGAGATCAAGTACCAGGGTGGATTGGTCTCATGTGATGTGTTTGTTGTTGGAGTGGTTTGCGTACGGTGTGAGTTGGATCTTGGTCTGACGTTTCATGGATGTCTCTTGGATGACTGATATGTCAGTGTCCTTACACGTGTGGACAGTTTGTATAGGGATCGAATCTTCAAGTCGTGTTTACATTGTGTGACGACAGGTTTGGGATTTCAGTTGCTAGGGCACTTGTGTTGTTATATGGTGTTGCTGGGTTGGCGTCAGAGATTGTTGATGGTTGCGGGATAGTGAACAGCTTAAGTTTCAGTGTTGAATTTTGGGGAAAATTTTCTTTTAAAAGAGGGAGAGTTGTGAGACCCTACCTTGTTTCATTTTGGAATGATTCAGTGTTCGAGTTATCTCATGACTTTAGTAATGTTTTAGGTACACCCTTGGCATGTGTTCGGGTCCCGTTAAGGCTTGTTTTGCTAGTGTTTGCATTGAAAAAGCTATTTCTCGCAGAGGACCATTTCTCTTCAGCAGTCCTGTCGACTGGGTCAATAGTGAGTTCCTTCGGTCGACTAAACTGGGAGGTTAGTCGACTGACTATGTCGGCAAGGCTTATTTTTGGTTTCCAGTAGCCTCATCCAGCCGACTAGATTACGGGTCCAGTCGACTGAACCGTGGATTTTTACCTTGGTCTATAAATATCAGGCGTGTGGGATATTTTGGGATATTTTGATTTCCATATCTAATTTCTCTCTCCTGAAACCTCTGCCTTCTCTCTAGATTCTGATGGGCCAGGGGCTTGGTTTTCAGCAAACTAATAACGAATCCTTGCTATTGGTGCTGGGAGCTTTGCGTTCATCTGGAAAGGATTTCATTTCGTCGAGGTTCAGTTTTCAAGCCATCGAGCTTTTGGCTCAACGAGGTAGGATTCTAGACCCTACTGTTGTTAAACGGTGTTACAATTATATGTATTTTTACCGGGTAGAAAATACATTAAATGTGATTTTAGGGTTGGTATACTAAAAACTATATTTTTAGTATTTTATTTTATTTTAATAAAATTAATTTTTTATTGTATGAGAATTTTTATGAGCAATGTATGCATATTATTTCTTTGTTATGCATGGTTGTCCGATATTCTGTATAGTATTTAATCTGGTGTGTAGAGTACAGCTTACACACAGAAGATCAGATTTTAGGTTCTTACAGAATATAAGTTTTATGTTCACAGTTTAGATGGAAATGGACATACCATCGGTACGATTGTGGTACAGATTTTTAGTAGGA
This sequence comes from Heliamphora pulchella, assembly GCA_032270985.1. Taxonomy (NCBI): domain Eukaryota; kingdom Viridiplantae; phylum Streptophyta; class Magnoliopsida; order Ericales; family Sarraceniaceae; genus Heliamphora; species Heliamphora pulchella. The sequence continues at coordinate 5,385 of JAULJZ010194000.1, read as the reverse complement.
CTGACTTGGTTACGGAGAACAGATAATAGTATCGTCTATTGTTTCGACTCTCTGTGCTCGTACACTTTGTGTGTATTGAATGGGACATTTGGGGTATTTAATTTTATACTGACTTTATAAATTAATTCACACCCCAATGTTATTATGAATAGTGCTTATCCTATTAATCTCGAAATAATTATTGATTTGTATATATTTAATATTCATTTTTTTGATTCATTAGAGGGTGCGATCTTATATGGGTCTATATTTTCGGTGAGTTGGATAGTGGTATTATTTATATGGAAATTATTAATTATTGACGGAATCTACGTCCTGATATATCGGGATTGACGATACCCCCTTAAGGATGCTTATAATTTTTGATCGGGCCAAACCCTGCAGGTGGATTTCATTATCTGGCGGTCAAATAAGAGAAGCGGTAGGGCTTAAGGAATACTAAGATGCGGATTAAATTAAATTGTCAGTAATTAAATTTAATTGGCGAGTATTGAAAATATTAACGTGGGGAGAAATTGTAAACATTTAATAACAGGAGCTCAACGCAAGAAGCTCTTGAGATTATGGGTCAGAGTGCAATTATAGTTCTTTAGCAGTGTGAACTGTAATTCAGTATTTTATGAAAATTACAAAAACTGCTACATATCTTTCTATAATTGCAAAAACCCATAGCAGGTATATATGTTCAACTAGAAGTCTAACTCATAATTACTCTCCAAGTCCCTACTGTAGCCCTATATATGCGCGTGTAGGCTGAACTAGTTTTAGATAATGATTTATGATCATTATTATGATATTATTTTTTGTCTTTCAAGACTTAAATATATTGGGATTCTACCGGTACAAGTTTTCGGAGGATCGTAGCCCACACTACGTTCGAGGATCGTGTAAGGGAATACAGTAGAATATCTGACTGGAGCTTCAACTCGGAATCAAGTCGTAGTTGAAGATTAGATCGACAAGAGGTATTCATCTAAATTAACTTTGGTTGCACGGATTTTATTTTGATCGTTCTTCGTCAAAAGTTTTATCTGGAGCTCGTTTCAGTGTTTACCCGTACAGTTAATTTTTTAACGAAAATCGTTTACAAAATCAATGATCTTAGCAGTATTACCTTCAACAAATTGGAATTAGAGCCGTTTTATTTTTTTGTTTTCGGTGTATTGGGGCCGGGTAGATTTAGAATTGTGCTAACTTTATTTTCCAGGCATTCTAAATCTCGATTTTATGATCATCATCATTTATTTTCATGTTTGATTGAATGCGTGGATGATGATTTTATTTAATTTCTTAATCACGGAGGTTGACCGTAATAGATTAATTAATTTTTAGATCGAATGTGAGTCTACGGGACATAGGTTTCGATAGAAATATTTTATGTTCTTTAAGTTTTTTTTTCTAGTTCATTAGAAAGAAAAAATAAGGTCAGGTATAGATGAAACGGCGGTGGTTGGCGGCGGCAACCGGCGGTGGTTCTGGTGGGTTTTAAGCTACGGTATTTTTTTTCTAGCTAAACAGATTTTTTTTGGACAAAATAAAAAAAAATCAAAAAATAAAAAGAAGAACGAAGAACACGGCTGCGGTGCAAGAATAGAGCGCAAATCCCAAGCACTATTTTGATAAATAAGCTGTGAGCAAGCGGCAATAATCCAAAGCCAAACGAGGCGCACTTCCAGCGCCGGTTCTCAAACTGCTTCAACGCACTTCCAGCGCTAGTTTCCCATCACTTTGGGATTACGTAATGGTTAACACTTAACTGTATATAATAGTATCCTTTCTATCTGAGTCACTGCTATTATATACTGGACCAAAGCTAAGTCAGCTATTTAGTTTTACTTGGTATGGTCATTTACCTAGATAGTAAAATTAAAAGAAATTAGCCTGTCTGGTCTGATGAAAAAGAGTAGATGTCCACTCATCGTGGCAAGCTATTCTCAGGTAACCAAGCTGCTGGTGAATTAATTATGTGATTCTCAAGATTAAAACTTTGAATTCAAAGTTTTGCTCATCATAATTAACGATTTTTTAATTATGTGATTCTCAAGATTAAAATAGATTTCAACCCACTCGCTTTAATACTCAAAGAAAACAAACTAACGGAACCAAATTATGTTGACTGAAAATGTAACTTGGATATAGCTTTAACTACAAATGGTATTCCTTCAATATCAGGAAATGCGTTTGTTTAAAAAAAAAATGTTCTTTCTCGGGGCCGAAAGGTATGAAGAAGAAAAAGGTTCAGAAATAGGGAGACACATTTTCCAAGGTAGTTAGTGGGCCACGGGCTGGTGTGAAAAAGCCAAAAGACATTTTTCACTGCAACTATACCCAGTACAGGAAAAAGCTATATCCAGTATTTCTCAGAAGGCAGAACAAATAAGGTAATTTCTGTTCACTGGTTGTGAAAACATGTTTAGCGGTGTTATCTACCGGTACCTGTTGTGTAGATACGTGAGCTACTAATGATGTCTGCAATTCATTGCAGGGGTTCCAAGAAATTCGACAACTTAGTGATGGGGAGATTTACCTGCATATGGGTAATGATACAAAGGTAACAACAGTTGAAGTAGGAGATGTCACTCTCAAATTTGGTAGAGATCGGGTTTTAATATTGAGAGATTGTCTTTATGTACCAGCAGTTACAATAAACTTAGTTTTCATTTCTAGATTAGCTAAAGACAGATATTTGGTTTATTTTAATAACTCTATGGTTATTAAGGATAATAAATGGGTTATTTGTTTTGGTACATTGGTGGATGATTTTTATATTATTACTCTAATCTCTCTTACAGTGCAACTGACTGAAACGAATAATACATCTATATTGCCATATAGGAGAAAGTTTCCTTCTTTAATGAACCAAATGTTTCTTTGGCACTTACGCTTAGGTCATATTAATCTAAAAAGTACAAACAGACTAGTAGCAGATGGACCTTTGAGTTCATTGGATGTGGAGGCACTTTTAGTCTGTGAATCTTGCTTAGAGGGTAAGATGACCAAGAGGCTATTTTCAGCCAAAGGCTATAGAGCTAAAGAACCGTTAGAGCTGGTTCATTGTGATGTGTGTGGTCTTATGACAATGCGAGCTAGAGGTGGTTTTGAGTAGTTCGTCATTTTCATTGATAACTACTCAAGGTATGGATACATTTACTTGATGCACCATAAGTCTAAATGCTTTGAGAAATTCAAAGAATTCAAGGCGAAGGCAAAGAAGCGTCTGGGTAAAAGTATCAAATCACTACAATTCGACCGTGGTGGAGAATACCTCTTTAGAGAGTTTAAGGACTACTTGTCATCAAAGGGGATTACATTTCAGTTGACTGCACCTGGCACTGCACCGCAGAATGGTGTAGCAGAAAGAAGGAATTAGACTTTTATGGACATGGTAAGGTCAATGATGAGTTATTCAGGTTTACTAGATTCGTTTTGAGGACTCGCTTTAGAGACAGCGGCTTACATTCTGAACTTGGTACCTTCTAAGTCAGTACCTTCTACTCCCACTGAATTGTGGACCAGGCGTAAGCCTAGTCTGAAACACATTCAAATTTGGGGGTGTCCAGCACATGTGCTGAAAGGGAATGCTGGTAAGTTGGTACTGAGGACAGAAGTCTGTTTCTTTGTGGGGTATCCCAAGAGAACGAAGGGTGGTCTATTTTATAATCTTAAGGATCAGAAGGTCGATGTTAGCACCAATGCTTGATTCTTGGAAGAGAATTATATTATGGATCACAGGCCTAAATAGCAAAATTGTTCTGGAAGAACTAAGAGGAAATACCAGTAGAACAGAATAGGAACCACAAGTCACTGGTATTCCATTACCTCATCGTAGTGGGAGGATTATCGGGGCAGATGCAAATCAAGAACATGATGCTGATGCATAGGGTTTAGATTCTGCACGACTTGTTACTGCTAGTACATAGACATAGGTAGTGCCTCGTCCTTGTGGGAGGGTTATTTATCAACTTGACCAGTATATGTTCTTGGGAGAGTCTTTTAATAGGATCCCGGTAGAACTGGATACCGAGCCCTGTAACTTCAATGAAGCACTACAAGACAAAGATGCAGATCTTTGGCGAAGGGCTATGAATTCAGAAATAGAATTTATGTATTCTAATCAGATCTGGGAACTTGTAGAACCACCCGAAGGGATAAAATTCATTGGATGCAAGTTGATCTACAAGAGGAAGAGAGAAGTAGACGGGAAGGTTGAAACCTTCAAGGCTAGACTTGTTGCTAAAGGGTTCACTTAGAAAGAAGGGATCGATGATGAGAAAACCTTTTTATCGGTAGCCATGCTTAAGTCTATATGTATTCTCTTATCCATTGCCGCTCATTTAGATTACGAAATCTGGCAAATGGACGTGAAAACAGCTTTCCTTAACAGAAGTCTTGACGAGTGTATGTATATGATACAACTAGACAGATTCATTGCAAAGGGTCAAGAACACATGTTGTGCAAGCTTAAGAGATCCATTTATGGACTTAAGCAAGCATCGACGTTTGGAACACTCGATTTGTTCAAGCTATAAAGTCTTATAGTTTTGATCAAAGTCTGGATGAGTCCTGTGTGTACAAGAACCGTGATGGAAGCGTGGTGATCTTCTTAGTACTTTATGTAGACGATATCTTACTCATCGAAAATGATATGGGGGCATTATCTACGGTTAAAGTATAGTTATCTGGGCAGTTCGATATGAAGGACTTGAAAAAAGCCAGTCACATCCTTGGGATAAGCTTGTGCGAGATCAGAAACAAAGGATGTTGGGCTTATCACAAGCAAAGTATATTGATGATATACTTGCTCGTTTTAATATGCAAGATTCCAAGAAAAGATTTCTCCCTTTCAGGCATGGAATCGCTCTATCCAAGGATCAATGTCCTAAGACACCTGATGAGATATAAAACATGAAAGCGGTTCCTTATGCTTCAGCAATAGAAAGCCTCATATATGCTATGCTTTGCACTAGACCCGACATCTGTTTTGTTGTTGGCATGGTTAGCAGATATCAGTCTAACCTATGGCAAGAGCATTGGACTGTGATAAAGAATATAATCAAGTACCTGAAAACAACTAAGGATTATATGTTAGTTTACCAGGTAGACAGTCAAGTACCTTTTGGGATACACAAACTCAGATTTTCAGTCAGACATAGCGCTTGCATCAGGAGACAACCTTACAGATCCTTTACAAAGAGCTTACCAACTAAGACTTTTGATAGTCATGTAGAGGGCATGAGAGTCAGATGTATGGCTGCATGATTTTGAGTATAAGTAGGAGATTGTTAGGGTTGGTATGCTGAAAATAATGTTTTTAGTATTTAATTTTATTTTAATAAAATTAATTTTTTATTTTATGAGATTCTTTATGAGCAATGTATGCATATC
>JAULJZ010193989.1:0-20565 GCA_032270985.1 Heliamphora pulchella | reverse complement strand
CTGCGATTTTTGAATTTCAACATTCGCTTAAAAAATTTATTGCGTGGTCCTAGGGCATCTTGGTTAATAAATAAAAACTAATCACGCGTTTAGGCTTGAATTAACTGTGGAAAATTAATGTAGACAAATATATGGACCCAATTTTTTTTTGGAGCATTCAGTCAAGGGTTCAAAAAAATAAATTTTAACGCGCAATGTCCATCAACAAAATTTTTAACGGGCGAGATTCAATCGCCTACAACACAAATAAATTTAATACAAACACATAAATTTATATGTAATACATACAGATAAATTTATCTGTCGTTCTATTTTAGTATTGACAAATGCTAGACAGATAAATTTATCTCCTTCGTAAAACAAGCACAATTTGCTAAACAGATAAATTTATCTATTAATTTCTAGTATTGATAAATGCTAGACAGATAAATTTATCTGTTTAGTTAAACAAGTACAATTTGACAAATAAATTTATCTGTATACTTATTCATGTAAGACAAATAAATTTATCTGTGTACTTATTTATACAAATAGATAAATTTATCTGTTTATATTTTCTATATTGATATGCAAATAGATAAATTTATCTGTTAGACATAAATTAGGCATAAATAACCAAACATATAAATTTATGTGTTTGCATTATCTGTGTTTATATGCAAACAGGTAAATTTATATGTCTGGTTATTTATGCCAAATAAATAAATTTATTTATTTACATATCAACACAGATAATACAAACAGATAAATTTTTCTGTGTTCTTTATATATGTTTCGAAAAGGTACAGATAAATTTATCTGTGTTCTTTATATATGTTTCGAAAAGGTACAGATAAATTTATCTGTATTTTTTATGCGTACTTTCAATAAAAGACAGATAAATTTATTTATATTCTTTATACATATTTTGAAAAAAAAGGCATACATAAATTTATTTGTGTTTTTTATGCGTGCTTTCAATAGCAAACAGATAAATTTATCTGTATTCTTTATACATATTTTGAAAACGCACATATAAATTTATCTATGTTCTTTACATGTACTTTCAGTAAAAGATAGATAAATTTATCCGTATTCTTCATACATGTTTTCAAAAGACACAGATAAATTTATCTATTCTAGTGTATTTTTATCCTAGAAGGAACTTGCGCCTTAAAACTTTTATGCGTGTGGATCTTGTTCGTTAAAAGATCTTATGCTAGATGAAAAATAGTAAACGGTCTATAAATTGGACTGTTCACCAATTTTCCGTTGTTTTTTTGAATCACTTGGCTTGTGTTTGGACTAGATCTTTTTTACGACGATTTTTCGTCTTTAGGAAACTTTTTTCAGCATTAATCTAAATGAGTGTATTGTTTAAATTACTCTCGTCATGGGGAAACAAAAAAGTAAATTTTTTTTTACTTCATGAAATTTTGGAATTGACAAAAGGAACTTGGGTTGAGAACCTTGAATCAAATACATGAATTTAACAATATGTGAAATGATAAAAGAATTTGGGTTTTTTTTCGCACAAACCATGAAAATATGATGCTTTTGGGGGAATCGCAGTGTGTTGGTGGGATTTTAAGCAGAGTAAAATCGGGATATGTGAGATCTAAGGAATTGATGATGTTAATCAATGATTTACCCTATATGTACAAAATCTTTAAAAAGTTCATATAAGATGAAAAAAGACAACGTAACAGGCTTTTTGGCTTTTTTCTAGTTGTTTTTATCTTTAGTATTTGGCGCATACTTATTAGAATTCTTTCATCACAAGAAACTAAAAAAGTAAAAAAAAAAAAAAAATCATCTATCTTAAGATTATTATTTTTTTGTTAGAAAGAGATAATAACGTTTACTTAAATTTTTCAAAGTTCAAATACATTTAATTATTTATCAATCATTTTTTTAAAAAAATACAATAATATAGTTTAAAATAAAAACCCAGTTATTTCATTCAACTTTAAGAAAATTAAGTCTAAGTAATTCAATTTCAAGCAAAAATACTAAGTTAAGAATCACATAAATATTAACCATATTTATACATCTCATTTGTAGACTAAAATAAACAAAAACTCTTACATTTGATGTTATAATATTATACTATACAATAAAAAGAAATCACTAAAAATAAAAATAAATAAAATAAATAAATAATCAATTATTCCAAAAGGAACCGTGTTATTTGATACCTATAGAATAATTTGTCGGCAACTTGATTGGAGAAAACTGACCAGGCGTGGACTTGGCTTTAGTGGTGCAGAAGACAAAAAGACACTGCGATTTTTGAATTTCAACATTCGCTTAAAAAATTTATTGCGTGGTCCTAGGGCATCTTGGTTAATAAATAAAAACTAATCACGCGTTTAGGCTTGAATTAACTGTGGAAAATTAATGTAGACAAATATATGGACCCAATTTTTTTTTGGAGCATTCAGTCAAGGGTTCAAAAAAATAAATTTTAACGCGCAATGTCCATCAACAAAATTTTTAACGGGCGAGATTCAATCGCCTACAACACAAATAAATTTAATACAAACAGATAAATTTATATATAATACATACAGATAAATGTATCTGTCGTTCTATTTTAGTATTGACAAATGCTAGACAGATAAATTTATCTGTTAAGTTAAATAAGCACAAGTGACAGATAAATTTATCTGTTTCGTAAAACAAGCACAATTTGCTAAACAGATAAATTTATCTATTCCTTTCTAGTATTGATAAATGCTAGACAGATAAATTTATCTGTTTAGTTAAACAAGTATAATTTGACAAATAAATTTATCTGTATGCTTATTTATGTAAGAAAAATAAATTTATCTGTATGCTTATTTATGCAAACAGATAAATTTATCTATTTATATTTTCTATGTTGATATGCAAATAGATAAATTTATCTATTAGACATAAATTAGGCATAAATAACCAAACATATAAATTTATCTGTTTGCATTATCAGTATTTATATGCAAACAGGTAAATTTATATGTCTGGTTATTTATGCCTAATAAATAAATTTATTTATTTATATATCAATACAGATAATGCAAACAGATAAATTTATCTGTGTTCTTTATATATATTTTGAAAAGGTATAGATAAATTTATTTGTGTTTTTTATGCGTGCTTTCTATAGCAAACAGATAAATTTATCTGTATTCTTTATACATATTTTGAAAACGCACATATAAATTTATCTATGTTCTTTACATGTACTTTCAATAAAAGATAGATAAATTTATCTATGTTTTTCATACATATTTTTTAAAAGGTACAGATAAATTTATCTGTTCAAGTGTATTTTTGTCCTAAAAGAAACTTGCGCGTTAAAACTTTTATGCGTATGGATCTTGTTTGTTAAAAGATCTTATGATTGATGAAAAATAGTAAACGGTCTATAAATTGGACTGTTCACCAATTTTCTATTGTTTTTTTTGATTCACTTGGCTTGTGTTTGGACTAGCTCTTTTTTACGATTTTTTTTCGTCTTTGGGGAACTTTTTTCAGCATTAGTCCAAATGAGTGTATTTTTCAAATTACTCTCGTCATGGGGAAACAAAAAGTAAATTTTTTTTATCAAAATCATTAAAAAGTTCATATAAGATGAAAAAAGACAACGTAACAGGCTTTTTTCTAGTTTTTTTTATCCTTAGTATTTGGCGCATACTTATTAGAATTATCTCATCATAAGAAACTAAAAAAGTAAAAAAAAAAAATTAAACCAAAATATAAAAAAAAATCAGAAAAAGTAAAAAATAAAAAGTTCTAAAAAAAAGCCAATCGGCTTTTTAGTCCAAACATAGGCTTTGGTGGGAAATTTTAGGCTCAATTTGGCATGACTTTTGTTTAATTCACCTTTTTAGGTTTTTTTTTTGAGTTTTCAGTTCTTACTTTTTGTCTAAATTATTTTATTTTTTTGATTTGTCGTAATATGAAAAATTTTAAACGCATGAGTGCTTCGGCTATAATTGAAAAAAAACTCACTATAAACGAAAAAAGAAACTAAAAGGATTGAGTTACTTTTTTATATTATCTTAACTTTCTTTCTATTTTGATTAAATTTTTTTTACTTTTCTAATTCATTATTATAGTACGGAATCAAAAAAAAGTATCTCTATTTAGCTCAATGTTGAAAAAAAAATAGTATAGCAAAAAAAAATACATATAAAAAACTATTGGTAATGCAAACTTATAGTCTCGAGACTAGATGAATTATTAGGTACAACTGGAGTACCATGTAAGCAATGCATGTGGTACTTTCAGCAAATAAATAATTGTAACATATAAAGTATGGGTCATTTTTATCTCCTAATCACTTAACAAAAATGAGTCATTATTTTTCTATCGTAAAATTTGTTACTAGTATATTGAGTAGGAGTACCACGTATGTCATGCCCCAAAAATCAGGATCACGCGAAAAGCCCACCAAACCACCAAATATAGAAATATAGGTTTTTACTCGTGAAACAATCAACCAAAAATACAACTTTTGGAATTAAAAAGAGTACCCAAGATTTATCTCTCAATACAACATACATATTGTTCCATACATGCATAATATATATCGTTTCAAGACTTACAAAACACGCCTTCAGAAACAGGCAACACACGTAGGAATACATGATCTTACACCCAAAGAAAAACTAAACAGGAGTCTTCCGCCCCCACGAGCACCTCTAGATCAACTCCATATGATCATCAACACTTGAAAAAGGTTTTAACAAATCCCACTACGTGAGCCAAAACCTAATAAAAACAGACTACGATGCAGTAAAGTAGGATATGCAATCATATAGCATAAGGTTAACTCAACCACATGAGCCTTAAAACGGTTTCACTTCATAAAACTCCAAGTTTTCCATCAGACTCCCATAGGTCTCAAAATGGTTTTTCGTCCTCAAGATCAAGCATTTTAACAATGTAAATAACGTCTAACAGTTAACGAAAAATAGTAACAAAACGTTATTTTTCACTCGGATCACACAGACGAGAAAACACACATACATGCACACACGCACTCGTCATCAACACATCCACGTGATTCAACCAACTCGTGGTTTAAACGTAGGCACCGACGCTAGACAAGCATATAGACCCAAGTAGCTTTACAATCAACCTAGCCACACAGGCCCCAGGAAGTAACGGAACCTTCTATACCCCGACATGACTAACTTCCTTTCCCAGTTCACTAGTCGGCGAGCAGAAAAACCCAATCTGCATAGTTTTTTGGCCTTTCATTGTGGAGCAACTCGTGCCCATACTTGCTCAATCCATAGATCTCAAACTCGATCTTTTTTATTTTCAAATCAAAATACACACGCGCGAGTCCAACCCAAAAGGTTCCTCTTACCAAACCCATAACACATCACAACATGTAATAAACAAAGAAAAGCGCAAAACATGCTTTTTATCCGAATAAACATGATTTATACATAAAACACAGCATTTAAAGTATTGTCAACCGGTAGAAAAGCATATAATTGCACGTAGCACCCTTTAACGACAACATAGTTTAGCATCCTACCTCGATGAGTCGAAACTCGACGCCAAAAAAATCATACCTCATCAAAACGAGAATCTATTTGGATAGATGCAAAGCCTATAACGTGGATAGTAAAGATCCACTAACTAATCGATAAAAATCAAGCCTCGGGCCCTCAAAAGTCTAGAGAGAAGGTGGAGAAAAAGAAAACTTACTCAAGAAGTTTTGTTTTCAAAATATCTAACATAAGGTTGATATTTATAGCCTTAGCCCTGTACAGGAACTCAGTTGACTGAACCCACCAAGTCAGTTGACTGAAAAGCCCAAAAATACAACACCGCCTCGGTTTAGTCCACTGAACACCCAACCTCAATCGACTGAACCACACTCGAGAGCATCCAGTCGACTGAATTCATCCCTTTAGTCGACCTAATGGCCACTACCCAGCCAACACATGGAAAATTCTCCAAAAAAAACTTCAAAACCAACCAAACGCAACCGAAAACATTTAAGGGCAAACAACCTATCATACATTTAACGATAAAAACACATGTACACATGCAGTTCTACAACAAAGAAACATAAACGAACACGTCGAATGCATATATAATGAAAAAGAATCGAAACCGGGTCTCACTACGTAGACTTTCCATATGATACTCCGAGAAGAGACAAGATCCTCTGCCATGTAATACATTGTGCAGTGCTTAAAATGATGTCATTTGAATAAAGTGTTGATTTTAAATTTTATTAAAACGACATTGTTTTAAGAACTGTACAAAAGTATTGCATGACAGAGGATGCTCTCTCTACTGAGAGCACCGAATAATTACTCTCGAGACCATGCCACTTGGATAAGTTACCCTTAATATGGAAAATTAAATGATGAATAATTAAAACCAAAGAAATGATGACTGTTGAGATTATATTTTTCATAAAAATTTCATACTAAATCTAGAAAGAAAAAATAATTATATATTTTCATCTAATTACCTATCATATGTTAATGAAACACAATATTAGAGAGTTTGAGATTTCTATTTTGGAATGAAAAAATTCGTTCATATTTTTTGATATTTTATGAGATTTTCATGTTAGGACGATTCGGGATTTAACATAATTCATTCACATATTTTGAGATTTTCAATATTTCTATTTGAAATGAAATAATTCGTTCATATTTTTTTGATATTTTTTGAGATTTTTTTGTTGGGCTGATAAGAGATTTAACATAATTCATTCATATATTTTGAGATTTTCAAGATTTCTATTTTGGAATGAAATAATTCATTCATATTTTTCGATATTTTTTGAGATTTTTATGTTGGGGTGATCTGTGAGACTCTGTCCCGTTTTAATTAATGTAATTAAATATTTCTATGACTATGACCTGCGTGGCATTAATTGTTGAGCATGTGTGCATATTATATATATATATATGTGTGTGTGTGTGTGTGTGTGCACGCGCGCGTGTGTGGGGGGCGGGGGGCGTCGGTCCGGTAATATTTTAACGAGCATTTTTGGACCAGCTTGTGTGCTCAGAAACTCGAAAAATTTAACTTGGGGATAAATTAAAATTTCGGTTTTTTTTAAAAATAAAAAATTTTAAATTAATTTAAAATTTAAAATATTAATTTCAGTATCGTTTGAGAGCATGTATGTGAATTTTATACATTATGAATGTTTAGGGGTATTTTTGGACACACTTTTGGGTTAATGGTATTGAGAGCTGTGCAAAGTTTCCAAGGGAAACTACTCTTCTCCCCGCCCAATCTCTCTCTCTCCCTCTCTCTCTCTCTATCTCTGTCTTCCATTTTTAAACTTCTCTTCATCTCTCTTCTCTCTTCCTCTAAACTCTACGAAAACCAAGCTCAAGCTCTCCCTTCTCTCTAACATTTGAAGATTTTCGGCTCGGAATCAATTGACGTCCAAGAAGAAAACATTGTTCTACATGCCAAGAGCTTCGACAACCATCGAACGAAATTTGATTTTGGTGAGTTTGGAATCTCCGCAGGTGTTCGGGTTCGTGATTTTCGACTCAACGAGGTAGAATTCTATTCCCTCAATGAATATATGTGATGTGTATGTGATTAGCTTCATTCTATGTCATAAATTTCATTGAGATATTAAAAGCCCTAAGATTGTATGAAAAACACCCTTTATAGATGGATTGCAAATGTTGAGATTGTTGATAATTAAAATTAAATTTGTGATTTTAATTGGGTTTTGCACTTGGTTTTGAATTCATGAAAAATCTCTCTTTTCTAAATTTGGGAAAATATACTTGAATGAGAGATTTTGTATAAAATCATGTTGTTTGTGAAAATTGGGATAATTTATAGTGATTTTGAGAATTAAATTAATGATCATGTAGTGAATACATGAAGTATTCCACGTATAATGGTTGAGGAATCAATATTACTGAAATGATGTGTTGTATATATATATTGAGAAGATTTTTGAAATTAATGCTGGCTCGACTAGCTCCTCGATTATAGACTAGAAACTTACACAAGAATGGGTGCCATATTCCCTCGGTTTAATCCCCGAAAAGGTAGTGGAGGTGCCCCGTTCCTTCAGTGTGGCCGAAAAGGTGGCAATGTGTGTGGTAATAAGTTATTTACCGATATGATGTTGATTGGGTTATGCAATTATGTGGTTTTGATGTATATACCGGGATGTTATTGATTGAGCTATGAAAATTCAGGTGTTATTGAATTATGAGGAAATTGAACTTTTTGGGGTTGGATTTGTTGATAGAGAATTGTTCATCGCATATTGAGCATGATTTACTTAGGTTGTTATCTTCGGTAAAAGTATGGTTATTCGGGCAGTTCGATATGAAGGACTTGTAAGAAGCCAGTCACATTCTCGAGATCAATCTTTTGTAAGATCAAAAATAAAGGATGTTGGGTTTATCACAACCAAAGTATATCAATGATATCCTTACTCGTTTTAGCGTGCAGGGTTCCAAGAAAAAGTTTCTCCTTTTCAGGTATAGAATCACTCTATCCAAGGATTAGTGTCCTAAGACACCTGATGAGATAGAGAAGATGAAGGCAGTTCTTTATACATCGGCAGTAGGAAGCCTAATGTATGCTATGCTTTGCACTGGACCCGACATTTGCTTTGCCATTCGCGTGGTTAGCAGATATTAGTCTAACCTAGAGCAAGAGTATTGAACTGCTGTAAAAAAATATAATCAAGAACCTGAAAATGACTAAAGACTATATGTTGATTTACCAGGCAGACAGTCTAGTACTTTTAGGGTACACAGACTCAAATTTTCAATCAGACAAAGATTCTCGTAAGTCTACCTCAGGATATATATTTACCTAGGGAGATAGAACTATAAGTTGGAGGAGTTTCAAGCAGTCCGTATTGCTGATTCCACCGTGGAGACCGAGTACTTGGTAGCTCCTAAAGCAGCCAAGGAGGCCGTTTGGCTCAGGAATTTTCTGTTGGATCTAGATGTGGTACCCTCAGTTCAATTGACTATTACACTTTATTGTGATAATAGCGAAACAGTAGCAAACTCAAAGGAGGCAAGAGTCCACAAGAAAAGAAAGCACATTGAGCTTAAGTATCATCTGAAACAAGAAATTGTATAGAGGAGTGATGTTGTTGTGACCAAGATTGCATTAGGAGATAACCTTACAGATCCTTTTACAAAGAGCCTACCGACTAAGACTTTTGATAGTCATGTAGAGAGCATGAGAGTCAAATACATGTCAGCATGGTTTTGAGTATAAGTGAGAGATTGTCAGGGTTGTATACTAAAAATCATGAATTTTATTTTAATTTTAGTATTTAATTTTATTTTAATAAAATTAATTATTTTTTCATTTTATGAGAATCTTAATGAGCAATATTTGCAATATCATTTCTTTAGTGTTATACATGGTTGTCCTTTATTTTGTACAGTATTTAATATGGTGTGTAGAATGCGGCTTGCACATAAAAGACCAGATTATAGGTTCTTGCAAAATATAAGTTATTGTTCACAGTTTAGATGGAATTAGATAAACCATCGGTACGACTGTAGTACAGAGTTTTAGTAGGCGTGTTTTGATTACGAGGAACAGATAATAGCGTCGTCTATTGTTCCGACTCGTTGTGCTAATACATTTTGTGTCTATTGAACAGGACCACAATGGAGTAATTAATTTTATACTGACTATATAAATTAATTCACATTCCAAGGTTATTATGAGAATGCTTATACTCTCAATCCTGGAATAATTATTATTTGCGTATATTTAATACTTGTTATTTTGATTTATTAAAAGATGCTATCTTATATGGGTCTATAGTCCCGGTGAGTTAGATAACTATATTAATTATATGGTGAACATTAATTATTGACGAAATCTACGTTTTGATTGTTCGGAATTGACAATACCCCCTTAAGAAAACTTATAAGTTTTGACTAGGCCAAACCCTACAGATGGACTTGATTATCCGGCGGTCAAATAAGTTAAACGGAAGAGTTTAAAAAATTTTAAAGATACCGATTAAATTAAATTGTCAGTAATTAAATTTAATTGGCGAGTATCAGGAATCTTAACGTGTGGAGATGAGTTAAGCATTTAATAACGGAGCTCCATGCAAATTGATTTTGAGATTGTGGCTAAGAGTGCAGTTACAGTTCTTTAGTGGTGTGAACTGTAATTTAGTGTTTTATAAAAATTGTAGAAACCACTGCAAGATTTTCATAATTACAGAAACTGTTGAGAGGTTTGCATATTTGTAAAAATCGCTGGATGGGTATTTGGGTTACACTAGAAAAATATGTCATAATTACTCTACAGATCCCTACTGTAGCTCTATAAATATGCGAGTAGGCTGAACCAAATTCATAAGTTGTCTTTCAAGACTAAGGTTATCCAGGTTCTGCCGATTTCAGTTCTCGAATGATCGTAACCCATACTACATTCGGGAATCGCATCGGGAGAAAGTCTGACCGGAGCTTCAACTCGAGAAATCAAAATTCGTAGTTGGAGAATCGACCAAAAGGTATTCATCTGAATTAACCGTGGTGGCGCGAGTTTTATTTTTGATCGTTCGATATCAAAAAGTTTTTATTTGGAGCCTGTTAATTCGGCGATTGCCCATCCAGTTTTTATTTTTTAAAAAATCGTTTACAAATTAATATCTTGACAGTTTGTCTCCAACACAATGGGTTAGTATAATTTGAATAGATTGAGAAAAGTTATTCTGGGAGTCCATCTTTTGTTTCTTTTGGTGATAGCTACTTAGGCCTCATTTGGCAACCTGACTTTACATCAGGTTTTTTTTCTTAAAGTCACTTTAAGGCTAAAAAGTTAAAAATTCGTTTGGGTGATTTTGACAATATGGGTTTTGTTTGATAGATTTTGATAAGTACATTTTCAAAACATTTTACAAAAAATAAATTTGTATAACAGAAGTTATGATATTTTAAAAAATATATAAAAAAGATTTATGTAAAAAGAAAAAAGGCTAAAAGCATTTGAATTAGAAAATGATGTTTTTTGACTTTTTGAGCTTTAAGCAAAAAAAGAAAAAAGCTTAATTTTAAGCCGGTTTAAAGGCGGTTTCCGAACGAGGATTTCATGTATCCTAAATTCTTTGATTTTACTGATGACATAATTGTCTCTACTACAAAAAGTCAAAAAGATCACAGCCCGTTTATTTTGTAAAACTGTAATTATATACTATTATAGTTCTCTCTTATTAAAACAACTATGATAGTTTTTCAATAAATATCTCAGCTACTATGTAGAAATGTGATTATTTTGAGAATAAGATCTGTTAGTTTAAAAGGATAAGATCTTGATTATTAAAAACTGTGATTGTTTCTTCCATAAAAATGAGATACTTTTATCAAAATACTCTCCTGTTTTTTATTATGTATCATATGAAAACCTATAAAAGTTATTTCTTGTACTGTAAAATGTGCATCAAAGAACAATGATAATTAAATTCGATCGAAGGCAATTACAAATTAATTAACTTGGGTCAAATATATAAACATAAAAACTCTGTTATTACACAAATAATTATATAGCATCAACATTATGAAATTGCCTCAAAAGAAGTGTGCATCCCATTGTTTTCAAAATATTTTTCATCTTCTGTGAATTTGTTTTCATGCTTTTGTCAAAAACATAATGTATTTTTTGAGTCCTCTAAAAATTCAAAAAACAAATGCCACAAGTTGAAAAAGTTTCCTATGGAAGAAGATATTCTTTTCTCTAGTGAACTTTTTAAATTGTGCATAATTTTGTACTTTTTATAATTTTTAAAACTTTTTATGCGCTTCTAGCAATAAACCAAAGTTGACGAAAAACAAATTTATTAAAGACAAAAGAGATTGAAAAAAATATGATCTTTCAGCATCTCAAATAGGGGTCAAACAAATAATAGTCTAAAAATAATGTTTAATTGTCGATAGTCAAGGAAAGAAGAAAACAATTGTTGATGAGGGCGAATAAAAGCGATGGGCCTAAAGCCTAGCTTAATCAGATGTGACCAAGGCCCCAGAAGGGAGGGTAGCCCAAAAACGTATTAGTCCGACGCCTGAAGAAGCCCGAGCCATCAGTTGTTCGGACCTCACAAGTTCGGCCCACCCTAGGCAGGGGCAGCCCGGACCAGTGAAGCCCATGTTGGCCACAGGAGAGAATAACCCTATGTTGGCCACAGGAGAGAAAAACCCTGTAAGCTTCCATCCTTAGCACAATCTAATCAGGCTTATAGGATGGAAACGAATCATATCTACAGGATGGATAGGAACAAATCACGTCAGGGTAGGAAACAATTCCTAACTAATAGGAGGCAGAATCTTGAGAGGATTCAGCCCCCATTAGTCTTGACCCCTATATAAAGAGAGGCACCCAAGCCACCAGGTACGCAATTCTGAAACTCAAACTCTTGCTTAGAAACCTCTCCGAGAGATATCTAACTTGAGCGTCGGAGTGCCTCCCGGTCATAATCGGCCGGTAGGCGCTAACGGTGTTCTTGGTGGTTGCAGGAGTTCGGCGGCGGAGCAAGGAGCGTCCAGTGAGCTCGGTGGAGAGGAGTTCGGCCCATATCCTGTTCGGAATTATCAGTGTTGGGCCAGCCTATCTTGTCTTGATTGTACCGAACAAGTCCAAACAGTTCGTACCACGTACAGTTGACATGTAAGATTATAAATTTTTCTTCTATAGCTCATATCTCTTTTTTCGAGGGAGCTTTAATGTAACAGTAGAATTGTCGTTATGTGACTTGAAAGTCATGAGTCATGAGTCATGAGTTCGAGTTGTAGAAACAGTCTCTTACGATTGCAATGTAAAGTTACGTACTGTAAACTCATCGTAATCCGCTCCTCTCATCGGACCTCGCAAACGTGAGAGCTTAGCACACCGAACTGCACATTTTTAGTTAATATTTTTTTTTCCCGTATTTTTCAAGTGACAAAATATGGAAATTCTTTTCCGCCCACAAGACTGGACAAACCAAAAATAGAGCCTTAGAGAACACCAATTTCTTCAAAATTTATTTATAATCCATCATAATATATGAATCTTTAACCATGTTCCCTCTTTTCAAATAGGACATGGCAATAACTACAACAGTATGCAATAATGCAAAATACTTGGAGTAGTGAACACTGTTACAAAGCAATTTGTTACTCACACTTATACAAACAACTTCATACGTACACACACATACATACGCATACATATATGTATGTATAAATGTAAATATGAAACATTAGCGTGAAAAAGCATTAAGGATTCGTAGAAGAGTAATTAAAACACTTGGGATCATCAGCAGCATGGGGATGACTACAATAGTTGACTTCACCGTGCCGTATGTCCGTCTTACCTATTTCAACAAAATAATTATTGCAAAGATTCATAGTGTTAATTTGGACCTGAGCAAAACAATCATATTTGTCCGATAAACTGTTTTTTATTTTTTTATTTTTTTTTTAATTTTAGTGAATGTCCTCAAACTTAGAGAGAGAGAGAGAGGCGGAGAGAGAGGTGCTAGTAATAACGGGAGAATAGAGTGATAGAATGTCACATATAACAAATGTCAACATTAAGTCTTTCTTGTTATATGATATATCTATTTATAACTAAATATACATATACATATATATAATTATACAAGTCTAAAGCGTGAGAACAAATCTTTGTTGTCCTTTATAATATGGTATTAATTTCTGCATAATTTTTTGTTTTAAACAGTTCATATTGTAAATCTTGCAAATTACATTTTCAATCAAAAAATTAAATTTATTGAACATCATTAGCGACATGATTTGATTATATTTGTTTAACTACTTATTGTAAGATAAAAAAAAAAATGAGCGACTAGCTAGTATGATTTTTTTTAGACTAAGCAGTTAAAAATGTGATTAGATCATTTGGCAAATGATGTTCCATAAATTTGATTTTTCTTGTGGATAACGTACTTGCAGAGTTCTACAATATGAACGGTTCAGATCATAAAATTATGTAAAAAAATTAATTCCATTTTGAAGCACAGTAAAACCTGTAGTGGGCGAGACAAGTTTACTCATGGCAGATAACAAGAAAAGCCAAGAGAAAGAGAACAATCAAGACAATGTTCCAGATAACAAGAAACTTCTTTGAAGCCATTTATATTTCAGAACAGGAAAGGAAGTTCAGGACTCCCCATTTATAAACCCAAACTAAGGGTAGATTTGGAATAAGAATTTGGTATTTGGCATATTGATGACTAGTTTGAGAACTGCTCCTCTATGCATTATATTTGAAACTTAAATCATAATAGAAAAATAAAAATGAAAAAATGAGTCAAAAATATATATATTTAAAAATAAATAATTGTGTATACATGCCCAGTATTTTCGAGTATCAATCAACAATGGTAGTATTTGACATTACTAAAACTAATAGTTTATAAGTTGTAAATAAAAAAAAAATGATAATTTGAAATTGTACTAGAAGTTGCGATTATTAGAAAAGAATGCTAACTTGTTGCTAAAATTAGTTATTTATAAGAAAAATTATAACTTATAACAGAAATTGTAACTGTTTGAAAAAATTAGTAATTTATTACTAAAATTAGTACAAAACTATGAGATACAATATTAACTAATGCTAAGCGCCATCATTATCCAATACGTCTTGTACCTATCAGTATTTTGAGCTGTATTAAATTAAGTAATTAGCATATTAGTTCCCATTCACAACCATGATAATGTCCACATTCAACTAGGTATTAAAAATTTTGTATAAGACAATGGCCATGATTGGCATTGCTTTTGATTATAATTTATAATTTTTTGCTACTAATTTTAGTAATAAATTATTATTTTTCTTAAATAATCACTATTTTTGCTATAAGTTATACTTCCTTTCTCTTTTATAAATATCTAATTTCATCTACTTGGTATCTTTTTCAAATATTAATAGTTTCTGCTTACAAATCATAACTATTATTTTATTAGCTACAATCTATATAAACAAATTAGTTTTAACAACACCAAACACCACCAATATTAATTCACATTTATTGAAAGTTTAAAAACATTTATGGCCGGCTAGCAAAATTTCGTAGTTTCGGTTTATTTTTCATTAACTTTTTTTATCTTTTAATTAAAATTTTTTATTTTTTTCGAATTATCTCGATGGAGTGAACTCAAAAAGTAAATTATTTGATCAAAATATGAAAAAAAAAACACTAAAGATAAAAAAAATAACAAAAATTTTGACTTGTTCATTTATTTTTGCTTATTTTTATTTTTTTGAACTTTTTTAATATTTTGGTAAAAAGGATATTTTTTTTTGGCTTGTCTCAACGGTAGAACTCAAAAGTATAATAATTTGACTAAACAATGAAAAATATTTATTAAAAATAAAAATAAATTAAATAAAATAATAAATTAGTAATTATTCCAAACGAGGACTTACTAATTTTCTTAGTTGAATTTCCTTTTCCATAAATTTAACGTCTTTCGCCGGAGGTCAATATTTTGAATCACAGGGTAGGCGTCTTGAGCCGCAACCTCATTGGAGACCACTGCGTGGACTTGGCAGTATTAGTGGACTCGGTTTGTGGCCTTTTTTTAAATTTCGACATTTGCTGAGGACTATATATGTAATTTACCATTTTTTTGTTTTTTAATGACTAGGCATCTTTTTATCTTGAAAAATACTTGAGAGATAAATTTTTCAAACATGGTGCAGAGAGGGTACCACGTTGGCTCCTCTACGAGCTTGTTTAGTATTTTGAATAAAATTAAATATGATAAGAATGGTAAGTAATATTATGGGTTTTACGTATTTTGTTTTAATATAATGGGTTTTGAATTAAATTATGTATACAATAAAAAATTAGATTCATATTTAATTATAATCGAATAAAGAATGGGAGTGGTTTATTTGCCAAAAAAAAAAAATTAAAAATGAATATATTTTCTGGCGGGACACATATATCCAATAATTGGACTCTCCAGAGCAAAAAGGATATAAAATCCAAGGTATATATGTCATATCCCTTCAAATGGCAAGATATATAATCGGGGTGTTTGTCTAAGCTTCTTCTACTAGTTTTTAGCTTTCTGTTACTGATTTTAGTTATCAGTTATAATTTTTTTTCAAATACTCACAACTTCTGTTATAGGTTTTAACTATTTTTTTTTCTATTTCAGTTGCAATATTTATCAAATACTCATAATTTCTGTTACAAATTACAATTTATAATTTATAAACTACTAGTAATAGCATTCTCAAGCACCCTCAATGCCAATGAGGATTAGGTATTCTATATCCTCCATTTGAGAAAGACCAACTTGCCCTTAGCATATGAAGCGTCCAAATTATGGTTTGATTTCGATAGCATGTATGAACTGAATTTCTCCATGGGCACACCACCAGCAATTGATTTTCTTTTTGCTTTCTTTCTTTTTTATTTCATTTGTTATGTATAAGCTGTTCCTGATCCAAATTGCTTATGAGAACATTTGAATATTTTAATTGCTGGAAATTGCATGTGCAATTTGACATTAAAGGTATAATTAAATTTTTGTGAGGGCAAATAAGGAAAATTAGTTGTTATTTATATTTTATAAATTCATGTCCATTTATGTTCATCATAAAAACAAACAAGGTATAGGTATATATTTAACACACTTTTTGAGTTTCTTCTTTACCATTTTTGAAAGTTGAGAATGAACAGGGGTATCTTAAAAAAGAAAATTTTTTAAATAAAAAAATAGTATTTAAGTTGTAGTGTTTGACATTTCTAAAAAAGGCTTCTCAGCCGGAAATTCATAAGTACCATTTCATACAATATTATGTCCAACAAAAAATAATTTGAATTAAAGTCCATTATGTAAAACTAGACGAAAATGCACTTACTACTCTAATTCTAAAAACGTATTCTCATAAAACACTGCACAATTGATAATCAGCAATATTTGATTATCACGATTTCAACTCTCTCTCTCTCTCTCTCTCTCTCTCTCTCTCAATGGAAGAATAATCAATGGCATGACCCACTTCTTATCACATATGATTTCTTAGCAACAAGAACACAATTCTCACGGTCACTGTAAGAGTTATCATAACTCTCACTCGTCATCTACCAAGAACATGTAATCTACTCGTTTCTTTCCTGTGGTATACTACACAATTGATCCCATTTTACTTCGCAGATTCTTCAATTTATCTGTTTGTTATGTTTGTTATGCAAATAAATAAATTTATATAAAACAGATAACTAATTTCTTTGCATGTCAATTGCTATGCAAATAGATAAATTTATCTGTTTGCATAATAAAGAGACCAAACATATAAATTTATACAAAACAAATAAATTATATGTTAATTGCTATACAAAACAGATAAATTTATCTGTTTGCATAACAAATAAAACTGATAAACACCTTAAAACGGATAAATTTTTGCAAAATAGATAACTTTATCTCTTGCCATAAATTTTATGTCCATTTTGTTCTCAGATAAATTTATCTATTATTTTTAAGTGTCAAAACCACGACAACTTTTTTTGACACAATCATTGGCAACGGGATTAACATTCCTCGAGAAGCCAAAGTAATCAAAAACATACTATCCAAGCCCTGTTTCATTTTTACCAGGATTCACATACGAGCATTCACAAGCGTGGTTGGTGGAAAATCGATGCTTTAGGCAAACCTTGAGTTGGCAACTCTTGCAGGTCCTCGTGTTCGAGGACGTGTCAGTTTCTTCTTCTTCGAATAGCAGTCCTAGACTTCTCGTGCCTCTCTGTCGCACTTGGTCATTTTGATCGTCGACGAACAGATTTGTTTTTAGGGTACTTTTGTCTATAAAATTGTAGTCAAGCATTAAATTAGGGAACTTTAAACTTTAAGACTTTTAAAATAATGAACCTAAAAAGTTTTAAAAAAAATTAAATAGACTAAATTCACTACAAAGACTAAAATTTGGACTTCTCCCTAATTATCCGTTCTAAAAAGGTCACTAACTTTTTTTCCTTCCTTTTTTCAATAAAAAAGTCTATACACATTAATTCCAAACATGCACTCTAAATCTTTTTATGAGCAAAATGGCTATACTATTCTAAATTTAAAAAGTTAACTACAGTTACTCTCAACAAAAAAAGGCTGTCTTTGTACTCCAAATACTACAACTTAAAAGCAAAAAATAAAAATATTTTAAACATTTCAACAAAAAAAAAAATCTACACATACAAAACATTAAGTTGATCAAACATCATTAAACTATACGATTGGAACATATTTATTTTTATCAACAAAATGGAGGATAAGTATAATTTTAAGAATAAAATGTATATTTTTTAAGAATTAATGTTATAGTTGTCAATTTTGAACCAACTTAATACGTTTTGCTTAAATAATCTTTTTTTGTAAGCTCAACAATACTAATAATTTAAAGAGAAATTTTAGTTACAGTCCTTTTATCAGTTGATAAAAGAGTTTTAGTCCCCTCACTTTTTCTTTCACATTTTTAGTCCTAAACGATGATATGCTGACCAAATTGCCCTTACCGTTCTGTCCCGCGCCTCCGAAAATTTAGGATTGAAACAACTATGACATTCAAAATGGAGTAAATCTCGGCGCAAATAAAACCCCCAAATCCACACCTGCTGTTGATACGCTTCAAAAAGCTAACCCTAAATCATTGTCTCCCACCGTTGCCAACCTCCTCGCCGCGTGCTCCAGTCGCCAATCGCCATCATCCGTGGCCGCCGCTTGCCCTGGGCGTTCCCCTTGCTACATCCACTGATTTCTCTAGCTGTCGTTGCCGCCACTGACTTCTTCGTCTGCCGTCGCTGACTTCTCCGTAGTTTGTGGTTGTCCAGATGGTTTCGGGGTGGTACATGGTGGGTCTGGAGGTGGTGGGTGGTGTCTCTGGTGGTGGCGAAACCACCATGTAAGGAGAAGAGAGAAAACGGGAGAGAGAGAGAGAGAGAGAAAGAGAGAAAGTGCTGACCGGCGGTGGTTCCGGTAGATGACGACGGCGATGGTGATGTCGGCGACGTCAAGCGGCGGCTAGCTGGTCGGCGGTGGCGTGGTGGCAAGTCGGCAGTGGCGTGGTGGCGTCGCGCGGTGTGGCCGAACGGGTTGGGAGGTCGGCGTTTCTCTTCTTCTGCTACTAACTCTAACTCTCTCTTTGTTTGTATCGGTTGGGAATTGTTTGCGTGTGGGCTGAATGTTTGGGAATTGTATCAGTTGGGAATTAAATGAGTATGGGCTGAATGTTTGGGAATTGTATCAGTTTGGGAATTGTATCAGTGAGGTCGTCCGGGCTGAATGTTTGGTTTGAAGTGATAAATGCATCGGCTATAAATTGTATCAAGTTAGTGTTCTTGTAAAAATTTCTGTCTTAGTTGTGATTTTCACAAGTGATGAGATCCTAAAAGTATTACTTAAAAATTGAGTAGTGACCTTGTGATAAATGTATCTGTTGTAAATTGTATCAGTTGAATGCTCTGGACTAAATGTTTGGATTGAAGTGATAAATGTATCAATTCAATAAGTTGTATCAGTTTGGTGTTTTTGCAAAAATCGATGTATCAGTAGTGGTTTTCACAAGTGATGAAATTCTAAAAGCATCACTTGAAAAGTTGTGATTTTCTGGTATCATGTTCTATCTTGATTTTTTTAAGAGAGAGAGGGAGAGAGAAATTGCTTATTTTAAGGGATACGCCAAATTTGAAAAATATTTCAGAATCAAATTTAAAGATTCCAAATCAGGAAATATAATATTTTTAATAAGGGTATATTAGTCATAATAAATTAATTTTAAACTTGATGGGACCTAATTTATTAAAAAAAAAGTGCTGGGACTAATTCTCTTACGATATCTAAAAAAAAGACTATTCTTTAATTTTCTCTAATTTAAATTATCGAGATGACCTTACCGTAGTTAGTGGAAGATAGAAATGCAGAGGTCTCCATTTCAAGCCGGCTATAAAGTTTATAGCTCACTTAAAAAACTGTAAGGTTATGTTTGGAGCTAAAGGTTCGATGTTCATATTGGACAAATAATTCAAAATATATTTTTATTTTAAGTTTGTTTATGACAATTTTGTTTGAATTTATTGTCCAGATTAAACTTTATATTTCATATATGAAGGATAATTAATCCTAGAGGGAGGGATAAATATGTAGTCCAAAAATTAGAAAAAGTAAGGAATTAAGTGTGGAAAGACAAATTTGCCTATCTATCTTACTTTTATAACAATTTTAGTTTTTTCATCTTTAACTAAATTTTGTATCTTTATTTGTATTCTCTTAAATATATCTGATTTATATACTTTTTAAATTTTTTGTTTCATTTTTTTCTTCTTTTTCAAATTTTAATTTTTACTTTTTTTAATATTTTTGTTCTATTTTTTACTTGAATTAGTTAGGATTAAATTTTAATATCATTTTGTTTTTACTTATTATTAGTGACGTTTTTAACTTTTATTCTTTCGGCTTTGGCATCATCCTGCTTTACTTTTTTTTTTTTTACTTTTTTGTCTTATTTGAACTCTTTAATTTTTTTGTCTCATTTAAACTTTTCATTATTTAGTTTTATTTTATAATATTTTAATTATCATTG